>CAUYLG010055500.1:0-19491 GCA_963573385.1 Cacajao melanocephalus
AATTGTTATTAACTCCACACCCACCAAATTTTCTGGGTTTTCAGGATTTAAAAACCAAACCCAGCCTTTCCTGGTTTTTTTTTTTTTTTTTTTTTTTTTTTTTTTTTTTTTCTTATTAAACTACTCACGGTAAAGCCAGGCAGTTTTCTCATGGAGGCAGACAAATTTTAAATGCATTACAGGGAGTAGGGAGCTCTCAGACCTAGTTGAGCTTTCTTAGCTTAAACAGTAGCTTGAAATAGAATGTCTGGGAAAATGCACCCCTGGTTGCAGCTGCTATTAGAAGAAGCTGGATTCCTTAGGGAGGGCATGATGCCAGTGTTCCAGCACTCAGGTGTACAAGTCTGACTTGCTCTTCTCCTGGTGTTGGCTGAAATGGCTTCTGCTCAGTTTTCTTCCATGTTTATGGAAGATAAAGTTTTTTGTTATCAAAAACAATATATCTTTAGATTTTTCCAAAAGAATCGTGATCTCAGTGCCATATACATGGAAGATAGAGACGGAGCCCGTTACTCTGCAGTGCGTCCTAAGGCCGTGCTGACCTGACGGCTTGCTCTTGTTCTTTGCACAATCTCAGGCACGCCAGAGAAAGGCTCCTCCTCCCAGGGCCCTCCAGGGGGCGGTCTCTCACCACTGCTGGCCGAGTAGCCCTAGAACTGCCGGGCGGCCTCAGAAGGAAGCAGAAGGTGTCTGCATCCCTGAGCGTGTTCTCATCAAAGGTGTCTAGGGCCGCCAGAGCGCAGTGTCGTCCCCAGCCCCACGGCTCAGTCCTACGGTCTTGCTGTGCTCCATGCACGCCACTCAGAGCACAGACAGCCTCTCGGCCACCCGAGCTCCATCTGATGGTTCTCAAAGCATGTCCTCCGACCTGCAGAGTCACCTGAGCGGCTGGATCCTATTAGGAGCCCACGTTTGCAGCCCGCTCAGACCCTGCGAGCTGTGTGGAGGCCGCAGTTGAGAACTAAGTGTGTGAGCGTCCAGCAGGTCTCAGTGGAAACCCCCCGTCTGTATCAGTTAGTTACAGACTCCTGTCTGGTCTGAGACCCCTCCCTGAAGGTAGCTCTGTCAGTGCTGCAAATGAGGGGCTGTGAGCTACGTCAAGACAAGTGTTCGAGAAGTGACCTTAGGTGACAAGTTGGGAGGCGGGTGCCCGGGCTTTGGTGTGTCTCACCTCATGCTGTGGCTTCGTGAGCAGGTCTGGGAGGCGGTCTACTCAGAACAGAGCCCAGAACTCACCCTTGGAGGAGCAGGAGGTTGTGTGTGATGGCAAGAGCACACGAGGGCAAAGCTGGACCCAGCCACCGCCTGAGTGTCAGCTCTGCTGAGGCCATTGTGGGCCCACATGGGATCCTGGAGAGGGTGGTTTCTGTCCATCCCTTTCACTAAGGCAGAAAAGGACATAGGACATAGAGCAGCATCGCAGGGGAAGCCGAGTTTGTCAGGCTTGGGTCTGCTTCTCTTGCCAGTCCTTGGGCTCAGAGCACAGAGCCTGTGGCCGGCCGCCCGGCACATCCCAGCAAGCTCTGACCACTTCTGCTTACCCAGCACCCAGTTCACATGCCTGCATGCTGACTCCGTCCCACCCTCCCCTCTGTTATTCCTCTCTCGGAACACTCTGTCTCCGCCCCCTCCCACCACAGGGTTAGCTCTGAAGGAATGAATTTGCATTCTCTGTGTTCTCAGCTCTGCCACATGCTGTCTGCACTGAGGCTCACCCGGTGCTGTGAACGCTGAGCCCCTCAGGTTCTAACATCACGTTTTAAGAAGTGGAAGTCCTGGCTGGGTGCAGTGGCGTGGGCCTGTGATCCCAGCACTTTGGGAGGCCAAGGCATGAGAATCACCTAAGGTCGGGAGTTTGAGACCAGCCTGGCCAACATGTGAAACCCTCTCTCTGCTAAAAATAGAAAAATTAGCTGGCCATAGTGGTGCATGCCTGTAATCCCACTTGGGAGGCTGAGGCAGGAGAATCGCTTGAACTAGGGAGGCATAGACTGAAGTGAGCCGAGATCGTGCCACTGCACTGCAGCCTGGGCAACAACAGAGTGCGACTGTCTTAGGGGAAAAGAAAAGAAAAAAAAAAAAGCAGAAGTCCTTCCAATAAAGCAAAAACTTCCCACTTTAAGGACGTAAAAGCCAAGGAAATCCTCTTGGCTCTGGGTCCTTAGTGGTGCATAGGGTGCTCTGGGTCCTTAGACAGTGGTGCATAGGGTGCTCTGGGTCCTGAGACAGTGGTAGATAGGGTGCTCTGGGTCCTGAGACGGTGGTGTGTAGCGTGCTCTGGGTCCTTAGACAGTGGTGCATAGCATGCTCTGGGTCCTTAGACAGTGGTGTGTAGTGTGCTCTGGGTCCCGAGACAGTGGTGGATAGGGTGCTTGGGGTCCCAAGACTGTGGTGGATAAGGTGCTCGGGGTCCCGAGACAGTGGCGCATAGGGTGCTCGGGGTCCCGAGACAGTGGCGCATAGGGTGCTCTGGTCAGGCATCAGTGCTTTCATTCTTCCCTGACTTCCAAGATAGAAGTCCACTCTATTTAATTTTTTCTTCTAGAACTCATGCTCTCTTTTAAAGTCATATCTTTGGTAAATGAAGGTCAGAAAATTTTTTCCTGCGTTCTGTAGGTTTTACACAGTGTGGGTTTTTAGATATGGGTCTGTGTTCCATTTCTGGTTAGTTTTTGTGCTGTGAGGTGTAAGCTTAGAGGTCATGTTTTGTATCTAGATAGGCAGTTGTTCTTTCAGTACCATACTGATACCAAAGCCAGACAAAGATACTGCAGGATAAGAAAACTACAAACCAGTGGCCCTTATGAACACAGACATAAACATTTTTAAAAAAAAATTTAGCGAATTGAATTCATCAGTATATAAAATGAACAATATACATGACCAAGTAGGGTTTATACCAAGCATTCAAGTTTGAACATCCAGTATCAATCAGTTCAAGTTATTATATTATCAAACTGAAAAGAAGAAAACCATGTGATCATAGCAACTAATGCAGCAAAAACATTTGATAAATGTCGACACCCATTCATTATTTTAAAACAATTTCTGCAAACTAGGAATAGAGGGGAATTTTCTCAACCCGATACACAGCATCTGTGAAAAACTTAAAACTGACGTCATATTTAATGTCCAAGACTGAATTCCTTCCACCTAAAATGGAGGACAGAGAAACACTGGCCATCTCCACTGCCTCTTCCTGCAGGCTCCAGGCAGCACGGTCAGCTACAGGAAAGGCAGACTGGAGAGGAAAGAGGAACGCAGTCTTTATTCACCCACATCTCTGGAGAATCCTGAGATGTCTATACAGAAGCTCCAAGAATAAACGAGCCTAGCGTGGTGTTACGGTGCAAAGCCAGTATGCAAAAGTGCATTTCTAAATACTATTCGAAAATCATAGAGGGCTGGAACTGTAAAAATATGTTTGCTGTAGTAACAGAAATACAGGTGATTTGGGGATAAATTTGACCAAAGATGTGCTGCAAGACCTGTAACGTGAAAGCTACAAAATACTACTGAGAGAAATTAAGGAACCCGAAGTGTAGAGTTATACAGTATCCATTGATCAGGAAACTCTCGAGATTGCTCAGATACTTTCTCTCTCCAAATGGATGTATGGATTCAGCATAATGCCAGTCAGAATCTGTATGGGCTTTTTTTGGGTAGAAATTCATAAGATGATTCCAGAGTTAATAGGGAAATTCCAAGGACCTAGAATAACCAAAGCCACCTTGAGAAAGGACGGAATTGCAGGACGCAGACAGTGCAGTTTCAGTGCTCCTCCTGAAGCCACAGGCATGAGGTAGTGTGCGTCCTGGACAGCAGGACAGGCCCATGGGTGAAAGGCCCACAAGCAGACCCCACACACAAGCACTTGGGTTGCCGAGGCCACTGAGTGGGGAACGGACCTGGAGTGACTGGACGGCACCCCTGTGCTGCTGTCAGTGGCCAACACGACTCTCGTTCTTACCGGGCCCTTCTGCTGTGGCCACTCAGAGAAAGAATGAGCGCCAGGGGTAGGGTGTCAAGCAGACATGGCCAGTTTTCAGTTACTGCAACTGTCTTTCCTCTCTGTGTGCTTCCTGTGAGTGCAAGTCATGGTGTGATGTGGAATCTGTGTATGGCGTGTGCAGAGCCCACCTACCTTGTGTTGTGGGGAGAAGCCAGGTGATCAACGGACCGGTGGGCCCTGCAGGGTCTTTGTGCCCTGGTTGTCACCATCTGGTGGTTCTTGGGGCATCATGGGGCTGTACAGGAGGTGCCTGATAAGGATTGGACTTAATGTTTGGGGTATTCGCATTTAGGAAACAAAATCATTTCTGTAACATGCACAGGTGGGTCCCGCTAACAGCCCTCTTGTGCTGGCGGGGAAAGCTCAGAGGGGCCGAAACAGGGCCCGTCCCACCCCAGCCGCACACACTACAGGTTCTGAGCCCAGGTTGATGGGCACCACCTACCTGGTGGCTGTGCCACACTCGGCCTTGTAGGCAGCTCGGGGGGAGCCCTCATGTCTGCAGGCGTCTTGCCTGTGTTTGCTTTTCCCTGCACAGCTCGTTGAGGTGTCAGGAGCTGGGAGGTGAAAAAGAAATCTGTGAACTTTTTAAGTAAAATATAAATATACATTATAGCTGGTATTTCATCTGTAAAACCAGGGATAATCACCACCCCCTGAGAACACACAGTATTTCCAGGGTCCTAGGGGCCTTCAGTAACGTTCCCCGTACCAGAAGTCACCGCAGCTCTGACTTCTCTCTCCACGGGTAGGTTTCAGCTGTGGCGATTTCCATGGGAGACGCCGGTCGCTCCGCACTGTGTCTGACTTGCAGGATTTTGCTCCTGTTGGTGTTTCCTCCCCTTGTGGCTGTGGTTGTGCCCAGCATTTGTGGGCCCTTCTGTGGATGAGCCCGTGTGCCCCAAGAACCAGGGAGTCTGCATCCCTGCCAGCGCTGTGTGTGGAACCGACGTTAGCAACTCTGACAGTCTGACATCAGAGCTGTGGTGGCATCTCACGGTGCTGTGGGGTGTGTTCTCCGTTGTCATCTGGTTGTGAACATGGCCTGTGCGGTGTTCTAGAAGCTTCCATGTGCGATTCATCTGGAGCTCATCTTCACGTGGTTTGAGGGCGACTGGTGGTGCTTCCCTGTGGAGGGTGGCACGGAGCCTTTGTCACCGGGGAGCTGTGGCTGTGATTTCTGCTCTGTGCAGAGCCCGCTGGACTCTGTGTCCTTCCTCCAGGACACCCTGTGTTGATGACGCTTGTCTTGCAGGCTTGGGACACAGGTGTGTAGGGCCGCTGTTCTGTAGAATTGTCCTTTGCTGTTTTTGAGCCTTTGCATTTCCATACCCATTTTGGAATTAGCTGGTTGATTACCTCAAACGGCTTGCTGAGATTTGGACTGGATTGCTTCGAATGTGGTGTGACATGGTAAAAGTCCCATAAAACTGCATACCTTAATTATATGACAGCAGCTTCATAGTCAACACAGTCAGGTATGCCGGGACAGCTGTGGTCACTCTCAGTAGGGTTATTTGGGCCCAGGCCCTTCCTCATAGAACCTTGGCCCAGAAAGCAGAGCTCATAGCGCTAACAAAAGCGTTATACTAGACGGAAAAAAAACTGTCAACATCGTATCCGAGTCACGGCACAAAAAAAAAAAAAAAAAAAAACTGTCAACATTTATACGGACAGCCAGTATGACTTTACTACGACTCATATACATAAGACTATTTATTAAAAAAAAAAACCCATCAAAAACAAAACAAAAAATCCTAGCCCTACTAAAGACTGTGTAAAAACCCCAGGACAGTGACATTAATACATAACAAAGACACACACCAGGCCGCTCACCAAGAAAAACCAAACTATAACTAAACTACTGAGAGCCAAGTGCTGCATTCCCCATTTATATAACCTTATCAAAAAAATCACTACTCAATATAATATATAGGCCCAGGTAAATCCGGGAAAAAAAAAAAAAAAAAAAGTCTAGCCAAGTAAAAATAAGACTCAAAAAAAACTAGCCCTGAAATTTACTAAAAAGTAAATTTCACTAAAATAAACCCCCTATTAAATAACTATAAATACCTCCTTGTATTTATAAATATATTCTCTAAATGAGTCAAGGCCTTCCCCACTAAGTCCGAAACTACTTTGATGGTCACAAAAAAAACTATTACAAGACTTTGTTCCTCGGTTCAGCCTCCCTCTAACACTAAAGTAGACAATAGGCCCGCCTTTACTATACAAATTTCTCAGGGCCTAGCCAAGGCCCTGCATATATCCTAAAAATTACACTATACCTGTCGTCCCCAGAATTCAGAACAGGTCAAATGAATAAACCAGACCCTAAAAAAAAACCCTGACAAAATTTACCCTAAAAACTGGTAAAAACTAAGTCAGCCTGCTTCCTTTTGTCCTCCTCCGCATCTGATGCACACCCTATCAAAAAAATTTCTCCCCTTTAAAAATCATGTTCAGCAGGCCCTCTCCCTTATTCCCCAGACCCACAGATACCATACATGCTGAAGACTATAACTATACACTCCTTAAGTCCTTACAGGTGCTCCAGTCTGTTCAATCCCAAGTACACCAGCTCATTAAGGACACCTGTCCCACCCCAATAGACCTCGCAGACCAGCCGACACACCCCTTCCACCCAGGAGACTGTCCTTGTTAAAAGATTTGGCACCTCTGGCCTCACTCCCCGTTGGAAGGGACCCTACACAGTTATCCTGACCACACCCACTGCACTCAAGGAAGATGGACTAACAGACTAAATTCAAGACTGCCCCACCGAAAAAACAGTAAAGCATCAACCATTCATCCCCTAATTCACTAAAACTAAAACTTGTGCGCTCTTCGCGGTCACCACCCTCGCCACCCTAATCCGTGATGTAAATCCCTATAGCAAACTCCCCTTAAAACAAACAAACAATACTAACCTACTAGAGAAATTAATAATTTAATTCCTGTAAATAAAACAAGGGGGGAATGTGACATGGTAAAAGCCCCATAAAACTGCATACCTCAACCATACCTCGGCTTTCTGTTGAAACTGCTCTCTGTAACCCTGATGCGACAGGCAAGCAGTCCAAACCCACGCCATCCTGGCCCCTGCGACTTGTAATAAGGAACTAAGGTCTGTAATTTCCACCCTACCCAGGCAATGTGTAAACTAACACTTATCTTGACTTCTGCGAACCACTTAAGTAACAATCGGAATGTCCGAAGCCCCTCACCCTCACCCCCGCCCAGGAGGTGGTTTACAGAATGTCCACAGTCCACTGGCCCTCGGAATGTCCGAAACCCCTCGCTCCCACCTCTGCCCAGGAGGTGGTTTACGGGCATAAAAGGTCTTGACACCCTCCTTTTGGGGCCACGGGTTGGAGAGACGTGAGCCCTCGGTGGCCAGCGGCAATAAAGACCCTGCAATTTGGCATCCTTTTGTCTTGCTGTTAACTTTCTATGCTCGCTCTAATACAACAGTGGAACTCCCTCTGGGGAGCTGCCACACCAGTGGTGTGCCTTTGCGTCATGAGTGTGGTACCTCCCTCTGCTCTTCATGTCTGCTTCATGTTTTGTGGTTGTCCGTGTAGAGAGCATTTGCCTCTCTGGTTGCCTGTATTTGCTTTCCCTGCACAGCTCGTTGTCTTCTTTGGTATCATGTCCTGATTGTTCATGGTCATACAGAACCATTCATTTTCTGTATCCAGCACGTTTTCTCATCCACTTACAAACTTGACTAGTTGAGCTGTGTATTCCTTGCATGTTTCATGTATGCAGTCATGTCATGTTAAGGTTGTTAGTGATTATCCTTGGCGGCAGGGATTGAGTCCAGTCTGATTCCAGAGGAGGCCTTATCTTTGGGGTACACACATTCCCAGCTTGGTCGCTGTATTCATGGCGTTTGCTGCGTGTTCATGGCGCTCACCCCATGTTTATGGCGAGCACCCCGTGTTCATGCCGTGCACCCCATGTTTATGGTGTGCACCTCATGCATTCACGGCGTGCACACCCCCTGCGGTATTTCATTTGTATTCTAGAATTGTTCATTTGCCTTTGGACAGGCAGTTTAGTTGTGTCATTTTTTGTATTACGGAGAAAACTGCCTTGAATGTCCTTGTACTTGTTTGTAAACACACACACTCAGTCCACGTCATGGGAAACTCACTTGCAGCTCTCCTGCGAAGCCTTGTCGGCGTTTGCTGGGGCGGAGCCTGTCTTCTCCCAGCCGTCCTTGTGGAAGTGCTGGCATGCATCTCCTGGCGGCTGTAATTTTCTTTTTCCTAATGAGAAACACCTTTTGAATGTTCGTTGTCTATTTGGATATTTTCTTTTGTGAAGCGCCTTTTGTTTCTGTTTTCTTGGGGTGCGCCTGTAGCTTTCTGGTCTTCATCATGGCCCTGGGGACATCCTTCCTTCTGCCCAGGCTTCCTGGGGGCCTTGATGAGTTTGGGGTTTTTCCTCCCACATCACAGTGTTGAATTTCATCACAGGCCTTTTCTGTAGCTCTTGAAATGAGCACATGATTTTCTTTCCTTTAGTTTCTTAATGTGGTAAAATACATTGCTTTTTAAATTGCTTGCATTCTCAAATCTATTCCTATTCCTATCGTTTGTGTTATCTTTTTTTATATACATCCTGTCTGTGTTCATAAGGTAAGTTGGTTTACAGTATTCTTCTCATGGAATACCCCAATCAGGTTCTGAAACTAGGGTTATGATAGCATCCTCGATTGTTTGGCAGAACCCTCCCCTAGGCCAGGAGTGTTCCTGGAGGAAGGGGTTTAAGATGCGCTTCTTCCTGGTGTGTGCGATTCTGTCCTGGCATTCGCCGGCCCTGTGGAAGATCCCTCTCTCATTCTAGTGAGTGGGGACTGCACTCTGTAGCAGGGGAGGCAGGGGCGTCAAAAAGCTCTGGAGATGCAACCAGGCAGCGGGCGAGCTGCATCTGGGCACCCAGGCCGAGGGCCAGGAGGGACCTGCCCTGTGGGGATGGGTGTCACGCTCCCGAGGCCCTGTCTCCCCCCGAGGTCTGCCTGGCGCCCTCCTCCTGTCCCCATGCTCACTAGAGAGGTGGGTACACGGCCATGACTCAGGTCTTGCTTGGCAGCTTCTCTTTCACTCCGGATGCCTTCGTGAAACAAGCTTGCAGCATGTTCTGGAAAGCTCTCCCATGGTCACTCAGGGATGTTGCCGATTAACTGCTAGGTTTGGTGGGTGCTGTGTTGACCAGTTGAGCTAGAAGGTGCATCTGGGCCCCCGGAGGCAGGACTGTGGCTGGGGGTGCTTGGGCTTCTCACAGGAATAGTTGAGCGTCTCGGCCCCGGAGCAGCTGAGGCCTCCAGTGCTCTCAGGGTGCCACTGACCACTGCACCATATTTGCCGGCAGCTTACTCAGGGAAAGTCCCAGAAGGAAGGCTTACTGGTGGGGAAGGGGGTAGTGTGCTTCTGGGGTTGGTGCTGTCCGTGATGGCAGCGAGATGCGGCACCCAGGACCTCTGTGTGTGACATGCTTGGCTGGTGTGGGTGGGCGCTGCCCTGGCGTCTTCCTGTGGCTCTCCTGGTGCCCCATGTAAGGGAAGTCACCATTTCTGGAGCCTGCAACTCTGACATGTACTGGAGAGGCCAGGGAGTGGAGTTGCTGTGCTTGTCCAGTCCTGGTGCTGACTAGAATTTGAAAGACTCCAGTGAGCAGCCTGAGCCAGGTCAGCCTGCCCGCCCACCCCCCTACCCCACCACCGGTGCTCCTGTCTACTCTGTGAGAGGGGGTGCTGTGACAGCGCTGGCAGTGCCTGAGTCTGTCTCGGGGCTTCCCCCCTGCTCCCCCATTCTCACCCCGGTGCTCCTGTCTGCTCTGTGAGAGCGGGTGCTGTGACAGCGCTGGCGGTGCCTGAGTCTGTCTCGGGGCTTCCACTGTCGCATGCTCTCCCACCTCGGTTTGAGATTGGGCTCCCCACCGTCTCCCTCTCCCTCCGTGGCTCCCAGTTGTGCCATTCCACACGTCTTGTGACCTCCCCCGCATGGTACCATTCAGGAGACTACAGAAATATAGAAACCTCATGTCCCAAGCACTGTTGTGTGTCACACCGGCTCCCAATCCCCATCCCCAGGGCACGTCCTCCGGCCAGTGGATTATGCCCATGAGACACACTTGCTCAAGGCCAGTGTTGAGGCTGGGGCTGGAGTGGGGGCTTCTTGGTCCTGCCCTGCGTCTTGCCTGCTGGGTGGGCCTTGCACTCAGACCTGCAGGGGGCTCTGCTATCCCACAGGGTTCCTCCTGCCTCTTGGGGAGGTGAGAGATGGGGGCCAGGGGCTGCGCAGTGGCCTCTAGAATAGCGGACAAGTCCATGTTCATGAATGGAAAAGGCAAAACGACAGCACAGCCCGTGTGAGATGGGCAGAGGAAGGACTGAGGGTAGAGGGAGCCTAGCCAAGCTGCTCCCCTGGGGAGGACACGCATCTCCTGGAGGCCCTGCCAGCCCTCACTCCACAGCGAGACTCCTGATGGGAACGTGGCTGTGCGTGGCAATGCCTCTCTTTGGAGAAGGCAAAGCCCTGTTTTTTCTTCATTGTTTAGTACTTCCCCAGGAAGGCAGGAGTGGAGTGGGAGGTAGTGCGTGTCTGCCGCCTCTGCTTTCTCCACACACACACACCAGTGATTTTCCGAGAGTCCCTCAGGGGCATGGGACGAACCGTGGGCCTGAGTCAGGGCTGAGCCACAGCCAGGCGCCAGGCTTCTGGGTGAAGGTTCTGAGGTCGGTGACCAGCCTCACCCGGCCACGCCCTGGGGTGCAGGAAGGGCTTTCATTGCCCACGTAAGAGATCTGCTTCTCCTGGCACATGAAACAGAATCTTAGTGGACAGTGAGCTTGAGCATTTAATTTAGGAATAATGACTGAAAGCATCCCTTTCTTTTCTAGGATAAAGATAAAGTTTCTCTAACCAAGACCCCAAAGCTGGAGCGTGGCGATGGCGGGAAGGAGGTGAGGGAGCGAGCCAGCAAGCGGAAGCTGCCCTTTACCGCGGGCGCCAATGGGGAGCAGAAGGACTCGGACACAGGTACCAGCCCACGGCCCCTCCTGCAGTGAGCCCTCCATGGGCATCCCCGGCCCCCGCCCACCCCTCCTGGCTTTGCGCTAGGACCCACTCAAGCGTTCTGCAAGCTGTCCAGGCCAGGGGCAGCAGGGGAGGAGCATGGATCCCCACGCGTCACCTCCTCTTCACTCGAGGCTCAGCCCCATGGGGCGATTGGAGAGCTGCACCCTTGGGTCCCACACGCGTGGAGATGCCTAGTGCACGTCCAGCCCTGGGCAAGGTCTGGGGCTGCTCACCTGTGGGTCTTCTGACAGCTGGGCACAGGAGAGAGTCCATGGTTCCCCTCAGGGCCACAAAGGCACAGGAAGAAACTCCATCATTTGTAGTAAAAATCAAAAGGAGCCTTAGAAGTGAGCAGGAGCCAGGGAGGCCTTCCTAAGTACAGGTGGGGTCTGAGGCTGCAGAGCAGGAATGTGTGTGCGTGCGTGCGTGTGGGTGTGTGCGCATCTGCCCGTGTGCCTGTATGTATGTGCCCATGTGTATGTGTGTGTCCATGTTTGTGTATGTGTGTGCCCATGTGTATGTGTGCCTGTGCTCGTGCGTACCCATGTGTGAGCCCATGTGTGTTCATTGCACATGCTCCTGGTGGAGTCAGCGCCTCTTGCATTTCCTGCTCTCCAGCGGGTTCTGTCCTGAGCTGCTGAGTGGGGAGCCCAGGCCTCTGTGCTGCCCACGCTTGCTCTTCGGTGATTCTTGTGCCCAGAGGCCTCCTTGTCCTCCTGGTCATCCGTTTTCTCTACAGCCCTGCTGGGGAAGGTTGGATGCAGTAGAGCGCTAGGCTGACCACAGAGCCTAGAGTGAACTGGGAGAGCTCTGAGTTAGGCCCTGGGTTCTGTCCCTGGCTTCCTAAGACTCCAGATGCAGCTGTACCACAAAGTGCAGAGGCTGTGTCAGAATGTGGGGTTGATATCAGATGGGGGAAGTGGTCAAAGTGAGAGAAGCTCGTGATACTGAGGTAGTTGAAGAAATGAGGATCTGCGCCCCAGCTTTTGTCGGCACAGCCCAGGAAGCTTCAGCCTTTATGATTGTGTGGCTGCTGCGGGCCTGTTCTCCCCCTGCCCGGCCCTACTTGGGGTGCTCCCAGGATGTGCTCACAGTAGCCAGGTAGAGACTCTGCCCAGTGAAAAGCCAGCAGAGAGGGCTGGTCTTCCCAGACAGGAAGCGAGGGGGTGGTGCAGTGCCAGGTACATGGCCAGCACATGTGGGGACAGGAAGGCTGTAAGGCAGCAGCACAGGCCAGGGGATGGTGCCTCTTCCCAGCAGTGGACAGCTCCAAGGAAGTGCAGTGGGAGGCGCCGGGAAGCAAGTGGACAGGTTGTGTGAGGACCTAGCCCCCAGGAGGGATGGCCTGGGCAGCTCCCCGGAGCTCTCAGCTGCTGTGTACTCTTGGGCTTTAGGCCTAGAGAAAATCGGTCCAGGCCTGAAAACCCTGTGTTGACTCTCTTTGGTCCCCATGCTGGTTTTGCTGTAGAAAGCCGTCATGTTCATACATAGCTGTTAGCTCTTTGCATAGTGCCTGTGTGGGAGTTGGCCTCAGGCCTTTGAGGTGTTTCTGTGACGTCTCTGGAAGTGTTGTGGAAAGGGTTAATGAGACAAGCATCTGCGCTTCTTCTTGGGAGAGCGATCTGAACTGGGTAAGGTGGTGTTCCCAGGCCTACCTGGTGCCTACCCCGTCTGGCTGGTCAGGTGTCTTTGTGGTGGCTTTTTCGTCCTGGTGGAGAGAAGCTGTTGCCCAAGGCTCCGTTGTGCCGTCAGAAGCCTCCGGGGTCTGTGGATGGGTGGCACCTGTGTGGTGCCAGCCCCACTGCTCACTGAGGCCGCTCTCGCTCTCTATAGGTCTTGGGGATATTTTCTGCCACAGCCCTTAGCGCTCCTGGAACCGTGCGTTGAACACCACGTCCTTTCTCTGTGAGGGGCAGGCCCAGGTGAGGACAGGTGGGGAGAATCCCTGTGAAGTAGCAAACCAGTAAAGAACCTTTTTTTTTTTTTTTTGAGACAGAGTCTCACTCTCACCCAGGCTGGAGTACAGTGGCGCTTTCTCGGCTCACCCCAACCTCCGCCTCCCAGGTTCAAGCAATTCTCCTGCCGCAGGCTCCTGAGTAGCTGGGATTACAGGCATGGGCCATGACGCCCAGCCAGAAAGACACAGGAAACGTAGTATTTGTCCTCCTGTGTTTATGATCCTTTCAGGGCCAATTTTAATCACTTCATATGCATATGCTTTGTTTAACGTTTCAAAGCTAGATTTCCTAGGAAGATTGTTCCAATGTGTGAGTGTGGGGCCTTGCTTATCCTAGAAGCTAACATTTTAACCAGGACCCTCTTAAGGTAGCCAGTCCCCCTCCTGTGTGTTCAGCCCCACCCTGGGCCAGGAGGCGGGCTGCTGGGCACTGTGGCTCTCACACACTCTGTGCCCCTCTCCTTCCTCCAGAGGAGCAGTTCTTGCCCAGAAGCAAGTGGGATGGAGGGTGAGGTGTACATCTCAGCTGTGCCCATCTGGTGGCCACAGCAGGGGTGAGAAGAGAAACACTGGTCGGAGTTAATTGGCAAGTGATGGATAGAAGACTCCTCTCTGGTCTCCAGGAGTCAGGCCCCTCTGGAGGGGTGTGGGTGCCCCCGGGCATCCTTACCAGGCCCTCCTCCTGCAGTGTCCCTGTAGCACTCTGCTAAGCAGGCATGGCCAGTGCCCCTTGCCACGATGGGAGGGTTGCAGGGTCACCATCGTGCCGGATACCTTGGCTGTGCCTGAGTGGGAGAGGCCGGCACGCCTCCCTCAGAGACCACCATGTTGCCTTGGGGATGGCTCCCACCTCCGAGACGCAGGGTGGAGTCAGCCCGTGGTCCAGTCCTGTGGAGGTGTGGCCTCTGCAGTGCTTAGTCAGGGCTAGGGGCAGCCTGCCAAGATAAGCATGGCTCTGTCTGTTGTGAATCAGAGCCCAGTTTAAAGCAGTCCCTGAGGTTGTGCATCTCTGCGGTCCCGGCGCAGCCGCGTGGAGTCTGTGGCTGACCGGGTAGAATGAGCGTGTGACAGAATCACCTCTGCGCCTTCCAGAGTGCTGGTCAAGAGACCGTCCCAGGACCAGCCTCTGTTAGGGCTGTGGGTGCAGCAAGGACTGGGAAGGCACCTGCCACATCCCGGCCCTGAGACAGCTCTGCCCACCCAGCTGTCTCAGACCAGCCTGCCCTGGGGCTTTGATCCCCTCTGGCCTGCCCTGCTCTGCTGCCCTATCTGCCCAGGGTCTCTTATATCTGCTTTTGAAGTCTGTCCTTACCAATTCAATGGTAGTCTCAGTTTAAAAAGCCTTACCACAGAAAGCATTCATATTAAATTATATAATATGTGGGATTTGTTTCAAATTATACTACTTTGTCTATTTTTTCATATGTATAAATTTTCCTAAAACTTAAAAAATCTTAGCCAGGCACAGTGGCTCACACCCTCACAGCACTTTGGCGGCAGGATTTGAGACCAAAAGGTTGAGGCTACAGTGAGCCGTGATTGTGCCACTGTACTCCAACCTGGGCAGCAGAGCGAGACCCTGTCCTTAAAAAAATAAAATAGGTAAATAAAGAATCACTCAGTCAGCGAATATTTCTGAGGTTGCTGTGCATCATCGCCTGTCCTCCCTGGGGTTCTGGGGAGCTTCCTGACCTGCTGTTTCTCCTGCACCTTCATCTGTGACCCTGAGTCTCACTTCTCCCTGCCTAGGACCGTCGGGGTCCTGCTTGTCCTGGGGCAGCCACGAGGGAGCCCTCGTCAGGAGCGCCATGGGCCGAAGCTGCCTGCCCTCTGCACGTGGATGTTTCTTTGGAACAAGGGGAACAGTTATGATTTTCTTACTTTGCTTTGGCCTGTGAATAAGCCCCTTTTCTCTGGTGCCTGGGTGTGTGCTCTGTAGTGCTGATGGGCACAGGCCCGTCCTTCAGCAGTAGGTGGGTGGCATATTCAGTCTTGCCTGACATCATGTTTGCTCCTGGTGCTTCAGAGATGGCTGCTCTGATGTTTCCTGCTCCCCCATTCCTGGAGGGAAGTGGCAGGCTTAGCCACTGCTGTCTGCGGGACTTCTCAGAACTGTGAATGCCAGACCTTGCCCAGTGCTAGAGGCGACGAGCGTGTGAAGTTGAAGAGGCTTCTCCCACACGCTCAGCTGCAGTGGACCTGGGCAGGCAGAGAGAGCGAGTGCACCAGGGCCCAGGCTGTGCACGCAGGCAGGGCAGGGGCCTGGAGAGCATGGCACCCCTGGGAGCCTCTGGCCAGGAAGGGCGTGTGCACTGCAGTGTGCTGGGGACCGGCGGTCTCAGCTCATGTCTTGCCGAAGGTCCAAGGCACTCACCTGTGTGGAGATGTTAGCAAACTCAGCAGGAAGCCGTCATACACTGTCTCTCCCAGGACATAGCAGGGCCAGCAGGGAATAGCAGATCCCACACAGAGCACTGCCAGCAGGGAATGGCCAGCCTGAGGCCAGGCCCCTCCCCTTTAGCGTTCTTCTCAGGCAGGCCGGAGCCACAGTGACTATCACATCATCTCCTTCCCCAGAATCCCCGGCATACTCTTCCTCCCCTCCTGGCTGCACGGGGGCCCGGCGGCTGACCCTCCGCCACCTCCTGAGTCTCAGGAAAGCAGGGCTGGCCTCTGAATACAGAGGCCTTCATCCTACCAGAGGATGCTCGACCAGTGGGCGCTGGCGTGCCAGCAGCCCGCAGACAGGCAGAGTGGGCTGCAGCGAAGGCCATGGTGGTCCAGATGAGGGTGGTAGCCAGGTCTTGTTGGCACAGTGAGGATTCTGGGGTTACCCTAAGAGCCACATTCAGGCACTCGTGAAAAAGCACATCAAAATAAAATATTTTCAGATGATGAAGAACTCTGCGTGATTGTCTCTGGTCCTGCTGTTTCTCAGCCATGTTTCCTCCCTAGTCGGAAGCAGGCTCTCATGCAAAGGGAAGCTTCTTCCTGTTAAAATTCTGTATTCCCCAAGCTGCGGCAAAGGCCTCCCTGACACCCCTCAGAAGTGCACTTGGGCCGGCAGCCAGGCCCATGCTGTCAGCACAGCACAGACAAGCTGGATCCACAAGCCCACCCTAGGCTGGGCAATTTGCTCAGAGGACCCCAGGACTCAGGATAAAGGTGGTGACTGATGGGGGAGCAGTCAGCCTAGGGAGGGGGGCGAGGTCTGAAGGAGCAGCCTCCAGGGGCCAGCCCCTGGCAGAGCTCCTGGGAGCCAGTGTGTGCACAGCAGGTGGGCGCAGTGGCCATCCCCTGCCTCCTGAGCTCCATGCTGTGGGACTTTGAGCCCATTTCTCAGCCTTCCTGTGCCTCTCAAGAGAGGAGCCCCCCACCCCCAGCCCTGTGCTCACACCTCCCACACACTGGGCCAGGCAGGTCTGCGCGCTGCAGGAGGGACAGACACAATGCCTGCCTCGGCGCAGGTTTGGATGCTGATCTTGTTTATTTTAAAATCCCCAGTACGCTTTGTGAGTGGAAAGGTAGCCCGGGTGGGAAACGATTCTGATTGGTTGTTGTCTGAGCCCTCTTGCGGGCATGGCTTCCTTCCTCCCTGCTTTCCTGTTCACGGTGGTGACAGCTGATGCTGGTGAAACCAGCATTGGGCTTGCGCCCTGCTCCTTCCCACCCTTGCCACATGACCCTGTTTGCCTGCACGAGCTTCTTCTGTGGAATGGAACTGGCCCTGCTGTCTCCTTCAGCCTGGAGATGGGGAAGGCAAGGGCTGGGCACACAGCCTCACCCCTGTGTAACCCCTTCACATACCCTGCAGAAGAAGCTGAAGCTGAAAGGCATGAGAGATGACCAGAGCCCTTGTCGGAGGGTGGGAGGGCTGAAGCCACACAGCAGACAGGTGTAGGCGCTGTCTTTCTTTAAATGATAGATGATGGTAATTGACAGAAAGAAGGCAGAAATGGAGAGCAACCTGGAAGCTGGAAGGAGAAGCCCGTCTCGCCACAAGGTGCCCACACTGCTCATCGGTGGCCCTGCCAGCCTCTCTCGTTGGCCCAGGACAGGCTGTTTGGAGCCTCTGTCTTGCTGGCCTGGGGAGGATGTCAGTGGGAATACGCTGCACTCTCACTTGGAGTTGTGCAAGTATTGAGCTCAGTCAGCACTTAGGTAGCAACTTTGGTGATCTGGACCACCCGCCCCGTGTAGACAGGCTGTGATTTAGACTTCTCAGCCAGAAGTGCTGTATTTCGTGGCTTTGAACATCAGGACTAGACCACATGTTTGGTATGGATGGCATGTTTTTGAGGTCAAGTGAAACAGAAGCTGTGAGCAGCAGCCGTGCTCATTGGTGCCTCACCCCTGTGGGGCTGGCAGCAAAGCTGCGCCTGGCCCTGCTGATCAGTTACATGAGCTGTAACATTGCCCATGAACTTTCTGTTGTTTCAAAATGCCACCATGGAAACATCCCTTTGTAGAGTAGAATCGTGAGGGTACTAACATCTTAGAATTTTATGGTAGGACGTAGGAATCACATTTTCCTATGTGGCGTGTGTCTGCTAAAATCTCTTGCTGGAAAAGCCTAGAAATTAGAGGTGCAAAATGATTGCTGCAAAAGGCTTCTGTTGAGATGAGTAGCCAAGGCCTTGCAGCTCCACATCCCTGGGGCTCTTCGAGGGTCTCTGCATTGAAGCATCGCCTCAGGCCTCCCAGGGAGGCAGAGGAAAGGGCTGTAGGCCCAGACCCCATAGAAAGCTTGTCCCTTCAAGAGGGGACACCTTGGACTATCAGGGAAGACACTCTCCCCCCAGCTAAGACGGGACAGGTGCTGAGGAGGGATGAAGGGCTTTGAGAGGTCACGCCAGAGACTTCAGACCCAGTGCTGCCCTCTGGTGGGGCTGGCGTTTGGATGTGTGCTGTTCTGTGCTGCCAGGGTTTGGGTTTGTGCCGGGGTTTGGGTTTCTGCTGTTTTATGCTGCTCGAAGTGTCCCATACACCCTGAGGCCCCCACCAAAGCAAAAACAAACCCTCCCCTGGCTCTTAGAGTGCAGACAGACGAAGAGCCTGGTGGGAATTACAGACCTTAAGGAAGAAAGCTGTCCTGAGAGAGTCAGCAGGGGTCAGCCCAGGGACCTCATGTGCTGGGATGGTTAAATGCTCAGTATCCATCAGTAGAACGCAGTGAGAGGATTGAAAACTGTCGAGTATCACAGAGATATTTCTAAAGCATCAGGGGAGTATCTGGAAATGAAAAGTAATCACTGAAATTAAAAACCCAGTGAGCAGATTATGTAGCTTATTAGATACAACATAAGAAAGTATTGGTGAATTGGAAGTTCTAACAAAAGAAATTGTCTAGAGTGGGGCACAGAAAGAACATGCTGGGTGTGGTGGCTCCCGCCTGTAATCCCAGCACTTTGGGAGGCTGAGTTGGGTAGATCACCTGAGATGATGAAGTTGAGACCTGGCTGGCCAACATGATGAAACTCTGGCTCTAGTAAAAGTACAAAAATTCGGCTGGTGTGGTGGTGCACGCCTGCAGCTTCAGCTACTCAGGAGGCTGAGGCAGGAGAATCAGGTGAACCCAGGAGGCAGAGGATTTGGGGTGACAGAGCGAGACTCCCATCTCAAAAAAAAAAAGAGAGGAAGAGAGAAAGAGAAAATGAGATGGGGAGCTATGGAGGAGAGAACGCAGCCGAGCTGCAGAGAGAGCAGGGGCAGGGAGATGGCAGCTCCAGAGGGTTTTTCAGGGCTCATAAAGACACAGTTATACGCAGGAGAAAGAACAATAATTACACATTTAAATATGACTCTGACGAGAAGTTTTTGGAACAGCAAAGGGAGGATGTTAAAAACAGCCAGATGTGGTGGCACACGCGCCTGTGGTCCCAGCTACTCTGGAGGCTAAAGTGGGAGGATTGCTTGAATCTGGGAGGCCGAGGCTGTGGTGAGCTGAGATTGCCCCACTGCACTTCATCCTTGGCTACAGAGCAAGACCTTGTCTCAAAAGGCAGCCAGATAGAGAAGATGTTCCTTGCAGGGCACCCTCAGGTGGGTTACAGCCCCCTATCCCACCAGCACAGCACCTCCAGGGAGGTCACATCCCCCCATCCCACCTGCACAGAGCACCCCCATGGAGGTCACATCCCTCATCCCACCTGGACAGAGCACCCCCATGGAGGTCATATCCCCCTATCCCACCAGCACAGCACCTCTAGGGAGGTCACATCCCCCCATCCCACCTGCACAGAGCACCCCCATGGACAGAGCACCCCCATGGAGGTCATATCCCCCCATCCCACCTGCACAGACCACCCCCATGGAGGTCACATCCCACCTGCACAGAGCACCTCCAGGTGGGTCACCGCGCCCCCAGGCCGCCTGGGGCGGGGGCCCGCGCGGGGGGGCCCGGGGCGGCGGGCCACGCGCGGGGGGGGCGGGCG
>CAUYLG010055501.1:0-25899 GCA_963573385.1 Cacajao melanocephalus
TCTGCCGCCAGGCTGGTGTGCAGTGGCACTACAACCTCTGCCTCTCAGGTTCAAGCAATTTGCCTGCCTCAGCCTCCTGAGTAGCTGGGACTACAGGTGCATGCCACCACGCCCAGCTAATTTTTGTATTTTTAGTAGAGACGGGGTTTCACCATATTGGCCGGGATGGTCTCAATCTCTTGACCTCGTGATCTGCCTGCCTCAGCCTCCCAAAGTGCTGGGATTACAGGCGTGAGCCACCGCACCCGGCCTCTCTTTTTTTAAAAATTTTCCTCATGTGGTCTCCAAGAAAGATTTTGTGATCCTAAGACTTCAGAGCCTGCAATTAGAATTAGGATGAACCTTGCTGTTGTTGCATCATGATATACTCTTCTCAGCCATTAGCCCTGAGCCTCTTAGTGTTAAACTCTGATGACTCTAATGTTGCATATACTTAAAATATGTTTAGCTCTGGAGAGGTCTTTGAGAGCTCCCCATAAGCTGTCAACTAGGCTTAAGAGGAAGATTCATTTCATAAGGAACGATGCTGCCTACAACTTAGGAGTCCCTAATAAATATTTGCTGACTACATAATGGGAGCTACATATGTATTAATGAGATTGATTAACTATTATTTTATTTTCCTGACTTTAATGAGGACCTGTTGGTACAAGGCCTCATTCTATCAATAAGTACTTTACATGCTTTGACATATTTAACCTTCAAAACAATCAAACCAACTAGGTGTTATCATTTTCCCCATTTTCCTAATGAAGCAGAGAGATATTAAGTAATTAACCTGAGGTCACAAGTGGCAGAGCTAGGATTCACTCCAGCAATATGGCTCCAGAGTCTGTACAGTTAAACATGATATTCACCCAAAGAACTCTACAAACACAAAATCTATACTCTTTAAGAAAAAAATAAAAGACAATTCTGTTATAATATATTGTCCAGAGTATTCTACCATGTTGGGCAAATAATTCAACATTTATTCTATACTGTGGCATTTGCTAAGTAACTAGTCTCACAATAGATGATTAAATGTATGCATTTGTATTGAGGTTCAATTGCAGAACTGACCTGTGTAGGGAATTTTTATTCCTTTTGGAAAATTCATTGTTAAAAGACCTCTAAGTGATTGATTTTTTAATTTGTGTAACACAGATTTACAAAACAAATTGGGTTAATTTTCAGATGTGAAACTCTCTGGGAATTGGTAGTTTTTCTTGATGTAGCAAATATCTTGATCACAGAGACTAACATTTCAAATAACATCCCTGCTTTCACAATCATGGGACCTTATTTTATAAAGCCAATGGGATATAATTACATTAGAGGTGTTATTTCACATTTGTGAAATTCTCCAGAGCCCTCTGCAGCATAAATTAATTTTGTTGGATACCCACACACAGAACTTTAAACAGTAATATGAAACAATTCTATAAGTTGGATACCACCAAAACCTTACAAAATGTTAAGAAATAGTTTTGTCACATATTTTAAGAAAGCAACAAAGAAAGCATTCCACCTTTGCCTTTGCAATCCAGCCTTTACAGCTTTTTTCTAGATACTGTATCAGCCCATATGGAATGCATTTTAAATCCTGCATAGTTTTCTATTGCTGTGGAAACAAATTGCCACACATCTGATGGCTTAAAACAACACAAACTTATTATCTGAGAGATTTGGGGTCAAAGTGTAAAATCAGATTGATTTGGGCAGGACTGATTGGCAGATATGTTTTTTTCTGGAGGTTCTAGTGGAGAATTCATTCTTTGCTTCTTCCAGCTTCTACACACTACCAACATTCTTTGACTCTTGGCTACATCACTCCAACCTCTGCTTCCATCATTGACTTTTCTTGCTTGGAGCCGTTTGCCTCTCTGTAATATGGAATATTGTGATTATGTTGAGTGCACTAAAATAATCCAGAATAATCTCCTCATCTCAAGAGCCTTAATTTAATCACATCAACAAAATGTATTCTGCCATATAAATTAACATATTCATAGGCTCTAGAGATTAGAATGTTGACGTCTTTGCCAGATCCTTATTTTGCCTACCACAAAAGCTAACCTATTTTTTGTATTTTATTTTATGCTATCCTCATTTTATCCAATCCTTCATTTTCACCTGTTGAATAGTACTATTGTAAGTAACATAAAAACAACATTTTTGGCATATAAATTAATTAGTTAAAGCAATCTATCTATGTGTGCATACTTATTATAGTCCAGAAAATTTACTGGGTTTCATCCACTTTACTGTCTTGTCCTCTTTGAAACAATTTTCTACAGCCAAGAGTAGGATAAATGGACTCTACAATTTTGTACATAGTATAAAACACTTATCGTTAGTTGTTTTGCACACATTTCTTTCACTCTCTCTTTGTTTTAAGATACGGGGTTTCCCTCTGTCCTCCAGGCTGTAGTGCAGTGTTGCAGTCATAGCTCACTGCAGCCTGGAGCTCCTGGGCTCAAGTTCTCTTGCCTGAGCCTCCCGAGTAGCTTGGACTACAGGCATGGGCCACCATGCCCCCCTAATTAATTTTTTTTTGATAGAGATAGGGCCTCTCTATGTTGCTCAGGCTGGTCTCAAACTCCTGGACTCTAGATATTCTCCTCTCTCAGCCTCCCAAGTAGCTGGGATCATAGATGTGGGCACTGCCCCTGGCTCATCTCGTCTTTTCTGGAGACCTTATGTTTATACATTTATTTAATTTTAACAAGACTTCTTAGTTAATAGATTTCAAATGCATATAAGAAAGCGATGTCTTTAAAAGCTGTCAGAGAAAAAGTTTAACATAGACTTCAGAGCTAAATAAAAAGTAGGTTATAAAAGATGTCAATAAATACATTTCCAAAATGACAGAATGGCTCGAGGCTGTGAGATGATAAAAATCTGGATTGAATAACAAATGGCAGAGGCACTGTGTAATTCTCATACAAGAGGTGAGTGTGACTGAAGGTTCATGTCATTTGTATGTCCATTAATGAAACTTTAAGACCTCTTTTTTTATTCTCACAAAACCACACAGAAAAAGAACAAGTAGTTTTGTTATTTTGCAGTGGATCTTCCTATGATAATGATTAATGTTTCATAAAGAGACACTGTGGTACAGATTAGGAGCAGAATCTTGTTTATTGCCTTGTCAAGAATGAAATTTTTACAAAAATAAAGGAATTAGCTGTTTTCATAATCTTCAGCTGCTGAAGGTGTTTTGATTTGTTTTGGAAGGTGGTGATGGTGTGAATTTTAAGACGTCTTTCTGAGAAGAATAAAAGGATGTGACTGTAATTACCAAGAGAGTGAAAGAAAAAGGATACTTAGTAAATTAGTGAGCCTTTGAACACTACTTTCTATCCATTGGGCCGAGAAATGAACAGTTGGGAAAAAGGCTGGAAAAGTGCAAGATTTTAGTTCAGCAAATGTTGAGATAAGATCAGAAATAATTGGATAATGCATGAAATTATGAACTATGTACTTGACGTTTAAGCATATGGTGATACATACCTTGAGTGAAGAGTCTAGGTTTTGATTAAATTAATAACTTTTTGGTGTTCCCCCATCTGTTTTCTCATTATACCTTAAAAAAAAAGTCACTCAAAAAGCATTTACTGAATGTTTATCATGTGTCAGACACTCTGCCAGTGCCTAAGTCAGCTAAAATAATAACCTGCCTTTCTGGGGTTTTAATCAATTAGAAAAAGACAGATGTATAAATGAATCGCTGCTATTTCAGGTTAAAATGGGTTGAAATTCCACCTTAGAATTTCTCCCCTTCCTCTACACCTCACAATATGTAACGTGTAAACTGCAGCAATACCACCAAAAATAATCAACAGAAACCAAATAAGGAAATTAGCATAAACTAAGATAATAACAGAAAACTGGCCCTGATGAAAGAAAATAAGATTCTGGATTGGAACAGGAAGGCTTATAAAGCCTTAAATAATATAGGTAAACCAACAAAATACTGTATTGTGGATTTTCACTAATACTCCCAAAGTTGGGAAAAAGCAAACAAGTGGATATCTGCATCTTTTTATTCTTCTTCCAGAAAGCAATAAAGACAATAGTTGTAAAGAAACAATGAAATTGAGAGACTGGGCTTAATGGGATAGTTCTTCAGAAAATGAAGATGCCACAGCTGCATACCCAGTTGGAGGATAATCCAAAGTACAGGATGCTCTCTGACCTGAGTAGATGGAGTGAGTTCTAGTATAGTACAATTTAACAAAATCTTAGAGACGATAAAGTCCAAGCATTTTAACCAAGAGTACAAAGCTACCTCAATTGACCTTTATTCTCTTCTCCCCTCAGACTGCGAAACTGTAGATGGAATAAGAACCATCCAGTCCAGAAGGCTACCTAGTTGATACCAATATACACCACTTTGAGAATTACTGGTCTAAGGAAAAGAAAATATAACCACCTCCTACCCTACCCACCCAAACCCAACCACAGCCAAGGCATTAACCTCACAAATGAGAGAACGAAGGGAAATTTATCCATTCCTGAATCAAAAGAAAGATGAGAGGCAAAAATTTGGAAAATCTTCTGTGTACCCATTAACATACAGAACTGCTGCTGGGACAGGCCACAAAATTACTGACCTGTGAGTTTCCAAAAGATAATGGTTATGAAAGACAAAGACTAAGAATCTGTTAACGTTTAAAGGAGAGTAAAATGATATAACAACTGAATTAAATGAAAAATCCTAGATCATCCTGGAACAGAAAAAGACATTGGTGGGTTAATTGGTGAGTCTTAACTATTGCATCAGTGTTAATTCTCATTTTGATAATTGCACTGTGCTTCTATAAGAAAATATCTCTGCTTTTCGGATGTGTACGCTGAAGAATTTAGAGGTAAAGAGAACTTATGCTCGCATGAGGGCTTATTCTCATGTATTTCAGAAAAAAACTAGAGAGATAAAATGATAAAACAAGTATAGTAAAATGTAATATTTGAAGAACGTAGAAAATAGGCCTATCATATGGTCTATCTTGCAGAAAGTTCCACGTGCTGTTGAATAGAATGTATATTCTGTGGTTGTTGGATGGAATTTTCTGTATACATGTGTTAAGTCCGTTTGTTCCAGGGCATAGTTTAAATCCATTGTTTCCTTGTTGACTTTCTGTCTTGATGACCTGTCTAGTGTTGTCAGTGGAGCATTAAAGGTCTCTACTATTATTTTGTTGCTGTCTATCACATTTCTTAGTACTTATTTATTTATTTTTTTTGAGATGGAGTCTTGCTCTGTCACCCAGACTGGAGTGCCGTGGTGCAATCTCAGCTCACTGCAACCTCTGCCTCCCAGATTCAAGCGATCTTCCTGCCTCAGCTTCCTGAGTAGCTGGGATTGCAGGCATGCACCACCATGCCTGTCTAATTTTTGTATTTTTTAAAATAGAGATGGGATTTCATCATGTTGGTCAGGCTGGTCTCGAACTCCTGACCTTGTGATCTGCCCATCTCAGCCTCCCAAAGTGCTGGGATTATAGGCATGAGCCACCACGCCTGGCTTCTTAGTAATTGTTTTATACATTTGGAAACTCCAGTGTTAGGTGCATATGTATTTAGTATTGTGATATTTTCCTGTTGGCAAAGCCTTTTTTCATTATACAATGTCCTTCTTTATCTTTTTAAACTGCTGTTGCTTTAAAGCTTGTTTTGTCTTATATTAAAATAGATACTGCTACTTACTTTTAGTGACCATTTGCCTGAAATGTCTTTTTCCACTCCTTTACCTTAAGTTTTTGTGAGTCCTTAGATTTTAGGTGAGTGTCTTGAATGCAGCAGATGGTTGGCGATTTCTTATCCATTCTGCAATTCTGTGTATTATAAGTGGAGCATTTAGGCCATTTACAATCAATGTTAGTATTGAGATTTGAGGTCCCATTTCATTCACTGACCTATTTGTTGCCTGTATACCTTGGGTTTTGTTTTTGTTTTTTAAATTGTATTTTTGTTTTATAGGTCCTGTGAGATTTATGCTTTAAAAAGGTTCTGTTTTGATGTATTTCTGAGATTTGCTTCAAGATTTAGAGCTCCTTTTAGCAATTCTTGTCGTGGTGGCTTGGTAGTGGCATATTCTCCCAGTATTTGTTTGTCTGAAAAAGACTGTATCTTTTCTTTATATATGAAGCTTAGTTTCAATGGATATAAAATTCTCAGTTGATAACTGTTTTGTTTGAGGAGGCTGAAGATAGGACACCAAGTCCTTCTAGCTTGTAGGGTTTTATGCTAAGAAATCTGTTAATCTTCTAGCTTGTAGGGTTTTATGCTGAGAAATCTGTTAATCTAATTGGTTTTCCTTTATAGGTTACCGAGTGCTTTTGTCTCACGGCTCTCAAGACTCTTTCCTTCGTCTGAACTTTAGATAACCTGATGACAATATGCCCAGGTGATGATCTTTTTGTGATGAATTTCCCAGGTGTTCTTTGTGCTTCTTTTTTTTGGATGTCTAGGTCTCTAGCAAGGCTGGGAAAGTTTTCCTTGATTATTCCTCCAAATATGTTTTCCAGACTTACAGATTTCCCTTCTTTCTCAGGAATACCAAATATTCTTAGGTCATTTAACATAATTCCAGAATTCTTGGTGGCTTTTTTCATGTTTTCTTATTCTTTTTCTTTGTCTTTGTTGGACTGGGTTAATTTGAAGATTTTGTCTTCAAACTCTGAATTTCTTTCCATTTGTTTAGCTCTATTACTGAGACTTTCCAGAGCATTTTCCATTTCTATAAGAGTGTCCATTGTTTCCTGAAGTTTTGATTGTTTTTCATTTATGCTATCTATTTCCTTGAATATTTCTCCCTTCACTTCTTGTATCATTTATTTTTTTGGATTTTCTTACACTGGGCTTTGCCTTTCTCTGGTGCCTCCATTATTAGCTTATTAACTAACCTCTCAAAATTTTTTTCAGGTAAATCAGGGACTTCTTCTTGGTTTGGGTTCATTGCTCGTGAGCTAGTGTTATTTTTTTGGATGTGTTAAATAACATTGTTTTGTCATATTACCAGAGTTGGCTTTCTGGTTCCTTTTCATTTGGGTAGGTTCTGTCAGAGGGAAGGTATAGGGCTGAAGGCTATTGTTCAGATTCTTTTGTCCCATGGGATGTTCCCTTGCTGTAGTACTCTCCCCATTTTCCTATGGATGTGGCTTCCTGAGATCCGAGCTGTAGTGATTGCTATCTCTCTTCCAGATCTAGCCACCCAGCAAGTCTACCCAGCTCCAGGATGGTACTGGGGGTTGCCTGCACAAAGTCCTGTGATGTGAATTGTCTGTGGGTCTCTCAGCCATGGATATCAGCACCTGTTCTGGTGGAGGTGGCAGGGGGGTGAAATGAACCCTGTGAGGGTTCTTAGTGGTTTAATGCACTATTTTTGTGCTTGTTGGCCTCCTGGCAGAAGGTGGCAATTTCCAGAGAGCGTTAGCTGTGGTAGTATGGGGAGGGGCAGGCAGTGGGAAGGGCCCTAGAACTCCTAAGACTATACGCCCTTTGTCTTCAGTTACCAGGGTGGGTAGGGAAGGACCATTGGGTGAGGGCAGGCCTAGGCATGTCTAAGCTCAGATTCTCCTTGAGTAGGTCTTGCTGAGGCTGTTGTGGAAGATGGGGCGAGGTTCCCAGATCAATGGAGCTATGTTCCTAGGAGTATTATGACTGTCTCTACTGTCATGTAGGTTGTCAGGGAAGTGGGGGAAAGCTGGTAGTCACAGGCTTCACCAGGCTCCCATGCAATCCAAAGGGCTGGTCTCACTCCCACCATGCCACCCCCAACAGCACCAAGTCTGCTTCAAGGCAGTGGGTAGCAGGGCTGAGAACCTGCCCCATGCTACCTGCTACAAAAGCAAATATGGCTCTCCTTCCCCTGCCATGGAGTCTGCATACTGGATTCACGCCCCCCACCCAAGTTCTGGCCAGGAGGCTTCTCAATCAGTTCAAATTGTTACAAAGTTCACATGGAAATTTCCTTTGCCCTGTGGCCTTTTCTCAGAGCCTCTGGTTGCCCTTCCAAAGGACCAAGCAGGTTTTGCGTGGCCTCAACCTGCTTGGTAGGGAACATGGCGAGCTGCCAGTACTTTTCCACTGCTTTCTCTACCCCTGTATTTCACTGCTCTCTAAATTGACAGCTCTCTAAATTGACTCAGCTCCAGGTAAGATCAAATTCTTCTCCCATAATCTAGGCTTTCAGTTTCCCCAGTTGAGTTGTGTGTTCAGTGATGGGTAATCTCCTTTTCCCACTTCCACAGTGTGGGTACTCACAGTATTTGGGGTGTCGCCTGGGTCCTGCAGTAGCAATAGGCTTCCTTCAGTGGGTCTGTGAGTCCTCTCAGGTTTCTTGATTTATTCCTGCAGTTGCTCTGGAGCAAAAATTCAAGATACGAGCCTCCACAGGCTGGTCTGTCCATCCAAGTTGGAGCTGACATCTAGTCCTGCCTCCTGTCTGCCATGATCCCTGAAATCTCAGCACTGAACAATGCTAATTGAGGGGCCAGGAAACACTTCCAATAGATGGTGATCTCTTAGCTAAGCCTTTCAACATGAGAGGTGATGGGTGCATGGAGGTAAGACGGCAGGGAGAATGGAGAAAGAACCCTGTGAGTGAAAGACATTCTCTTGAAGTAACTTCATGTGCAAGCAGTGGGCTGGTGCAGGGTTGGGGTGGAAGACTGGGTAAAAGTGAGCCTGGTAAATTGGTGGCTGGGAGGGTAGTACAGAGTAGGTGATCAAAACAGAAAATTAGAAACAGGACTCCGGAGGACTTAGTATGTTATATTAAAGGGTACAGACATTGTTCCTTGGGCTAATGTGCTTATAATCAGGATTTTCTAGAGGAAAACTGAAGCTAGAGAGGCCTCCAGGAGATCAATAGAGATGATGACAGGCAGAGGCGTAAGCAGGGTTCCAATGTCCTGCTGAGCTTCAACATGAGTAACTCCAAACTTACCTGTGTGGCATATTGAAATTATAGTTTAAGAATGGTTCTAGATTAACATGCCCCAGAATCCATACCTCCATGACCTCTAAGCTCTTGGGATAATTGAGACAGAGAGTATTTTGTTTGAGGTTTCCTAGGATATATTATACAAGAGATTATATTCCCTGTGCTATGTTGTCACAGGGCTAAATCTGAAACGAAGAGAGTTTTTACAAACAGTTTGAAAGTGTTACACTATAACATTATTTTATGTCAGTTCTATTTCCCTCTTACCACACTATTTCAATCACTTGCATCAAAACAAAGGGAGAGATATCACTTTGGTGGTGGAGAGAATCTTGAGGAGTAAGGTGGTTGGAATATTCTGCTGATTCAGCCACCTTTGCTTTTTGTCCTGAGAGATTTGATATTCAAAACATGTTGTCTTCAAATTCCTCATTGTCCCTTGGTAATTTTTAGAAATAACTTAAATATGTGTACCAGATGTAAGAATATGTGTCCTCATCTTTCCTTAATTAGTATGGGTGGAAAGGAACAAATGAAGAAATTGATTATTGTTACCTGGCCGTTCCAAGCTATTCAGACTTTGGTAGGATGGAAGAAGAGTAGCACATTTGACATTTGCTGTCTGATTTTATATAAATTCTACTTTAGAATTACATGCTGAAAGATTATTAATATTTTAATAGTTTCCTGACATCTACTTTCCCTTTTCCCTTATTATGTGAACCCCACATTTCATGACCATGAAAAGCCAAACAGGGTCTTTCTGTAGAGAAGAAACAGGACCAGATTTGTATTTTAGAATCATTATTCTGGTAGAATTGAGGCAGGTTTCGGTTTTACAGAAATGATACTAGAGGTACAAAACACATTGCAATCAGATAATGAAAGCCTGAAATGGAAAAGCGTCTTCAGAAATATTTGCTAAATAAATGGACGAATAGGTGGGTAAATGAAAACCTGCATTGAGGCAATGGGAAAGGAATATATTGAGATGCAAGGCTGCAAGGTACAGCAAAGAGGCAGGCTACAGGGGCACACAGACTGCAATTAAAAGAAAGATGTGAGAGGAAATCTGGGTAACCCCTCGGTTTCTGGCCAGGGCCACAGGACATTATAATTTTATGTGTACATTTATGCTAGATAGATAGAGGAGGAAGGGAAAGGAAGGTGATAAATTCTGTTTTGACTAAGTTGCATTTGAGACGGGCATGGGCATCTAGGTAGTGGTGTTTAGTAGACTCTGGAGAGAGAATTGAAAGAGCCATCTGGACTGAAAAGAAATATCTAGGACTTACAAGAATAGAAGGGATAATTGAAGCCAATTATAGAGAAAGAAATTGCCCAGGGATAATTCGTAGTGAGAAGAGGAGAAAAGAATGCCAAGGAACACCAATTTTAAGGAGAAATCAGAGGATAAGGAGTCAACAAAAGAGATTGAGCAGAGAGGCAGCATATTCTACTCCACCCTTATCACTGTGTTTATTTGTGTATGTGTCTGTCTTCTTTTTGGGACTATGTCCTTTAAAGGGGAAAGCCATTTCGTATTTTATTCCAAAAATCTAAAATAGTAGATGATAAATAAATGTTTGCTGCCTAAGTTAATACATATCTTTTCAGTATAATATACATATTTTGATAACTTTATATAAGTTATTTTCCTATATAATTGGTGGGTGTACACATTTATAACTTAGTAAAGTTATCCAATTGTGTGCAGCTCTTCAGTAATTATAATTATTACTGTTAAATAATTACGGTCAGATACTAGCCTAACATGGCTGAATTTTATGAACATTGGCTCGAATAGTATGTGCAACTATCTTGAGATACCACGCGTGCAATACCAAATAATGCTCACAGTTTTTTTTTCTGCTTTTATAAATCACCAAGAAGCCAAGACATCTCAGCAACAGCAACCTGACTACAGATGTAAAATACTCCTGCAGAGAATAGGAAAAGTATGTATTTTTCTTCTGTAAAGTTATTTAACATTCTGCACCACTCTTATAAACTAATTTGCGGTTGAAGTAATAGCATTTCTACATATGTATTTTGCATTAATGCAAATGTAGATTCTAATATTCAGGAAAATCATTTTACACTGTTAATATTATTTCTAGCTATAAACTATTCTGACTGACACCAGATGCCTATTGGGGTGATTTCGGGAGCATTCAAAGAGCCCTCTCCCCCCTCAAATATAGTTCTCACCTGCTCTCTGACTCTTCTGATTTTCTTATCCTGCAAGATGTTATTAGATTTAAGGATTACAATTTAAACACCCATTATAAAGAGGGCTTAGCAGCTTAATTTTTAAATAACAAGTTATGTGCAAATGTGAAATCTGGAAAATAGACAACCTTACAATTGAACACTGTTTTTAGTGAAAATTATTAGCTCTTATAATTAATCCTTTTCAATTATACAGGAAAACATATTTATTTAATCCATTGTTATAGCCTTTTGCAGTTAATTCTCTAGATCACCCAAAAGCAGATTCTGCCCATTGACTCTTAAGTTCTTTGAGGGTAGAAATTGCATCTTGATAGCTTTTACTTCCTGTCCTTGTCACTGGCAGTTAAAAGGGACTTGCACAGAGAGGAGAAAGAGGGAGGAAGATACAGACGTTACTGCCCTGAAGGATATGACCTGGAGTTGGAAATGGGTAAAGACAAAGGATGGAAGGAGACTCCAAAACTAATAACCTGTAAAAATATTTGATTGTATGAAACACAGTGATAATGGTAAAAGATAGAATAGGAAGGTTTCTTCCCTTTGAGAGACTGTTTCCACAGTTCTTCACCAGGAGGGAGGATTTGTCACAGCCACCATATTTGCTCCACAAGACATAGGGAGCAGCAGACAAAGAAGGCGGAAACTCCAGGGAACCCTATAACTGATGCGTGCTGTTCTGAGAACAAAATACCATCTCTTTGGAGTTCTGGCTTTAGAGGAAATTGATAGAACTAAAAGTACATTTGACATGTTCATTATTTAGGGAGATTAAACCATTATGGCAATTAGTGCACTCTTTTTGCACACCAAGGTCTAAATACCAACTGAAGGAAGTTACAAAGGTGCAACATTAATGAGGATTGTGAGGTTTTCTTTTCTCAAAGAAAACTGAGTACATAAATTTAATAAAAATATTGGGCTTCCCCAAAAGTAGAAAGAAACTGTCTGAACAAGACTAGGCTTTTAACCCATCAAAAAATGATCACATACACCCAAGTTCCACTAAACCTTTTAAAACGGCTATCATTTTTAGTGCAGCAGACATGGATAGTAGAACAGTATACTTTTGAAATGAGGATTAAGTCATCTCAGTAAAATGTAAACCAAATATACAGAGTAATGTTTCAAATACACAAAGTAGAATTTAATTATATAAAGAAGCATTTTATTTAAATAAAAATTTTAAAGACATATTAAAATGTAAATGTAATTTTACATGTCAAGATATACAAATTGTAAAGTAATACACGTTGCAATATTTATATTCCTAAAGTTTTACATACCTTGTACCTACAGTTGGGGTGACCAGTCGGTGGCAATATATTTGCTTACTAGATTCAAAAATGAGTTGAGGAGGCAGATGATAACATTGCGTATAAATATACATTGCATATATACATGTATGCAATGGTGATAAACATACTTTACTAATTCAACTTTTTATAAGCAAAATATTAGAATATGGTTATGTAAATTGTCAATTTACATATTGTAAGCAAATAGCAAATAGAGCATTTTCTCCTAGCATAAGGTTATGCTTAAAACATTAACATTTAAATTGCATGAATTTTAATAATGTCTCTGAACAATGTGTTTTCTGGCATTTATTCAGAAACTGAGTAACACATACTGAAACTTGTTCTGGTCTAAAGCTTTTTGGGAACTCTCTTGCCTGAATGCTGGTGGCTTCTGAAGTCCATGTGATAAAGGACCAAATAACATGCCTAAAGTCAAACACTGAATGTTAGCCCACTGTAATTTCTTAATGTTTTAAATTGAGTATAATACACATATAGAAAGGTGCACATATAAATATAGGGCTTGGTGAATTTTTGCAAATTTAATAAACTTGTACAACTGTACATGGATCAAACAATAGATAATTACCAGCACCATAAAAATCCCATTCTTACCTCTAGTCACTTTGCCCCAACTCCCAAGGGTAACCCCTATTCTGACTTCTAACAACATGGTTTAGCTTTTCCTTTTTACATATTCTATAGAAATCAAATTTCACAAAATGTATTCTTTTGTGTTTGTCTTCTTTTGCTTAACATTATGCGAGAATCATCCATATGGTTACATTTAATTGTAGGCCATTCATCCTTATTGTTAAATTCCTTCTTGTGAGTATACCATACTTTATCTAGTCGACTATTGATTATCTTTTGTGTAGTTTCCAGTTTGAAGCTGTTTTGAATACTGCTGCTACGAACATTCTAGTACACATCTTTTGGTGAACATGGGTATGCACTCGTTTGGTCTATAGCTAAGAGTAAAATTGCTAGGTCATAAGATATATGTTTAGTTTTAGTATAACAGATACTGCCAAATCACTTTCCAAAGTTGTTGTGCTCCACCCTCATTTAAAAAATATTGTAATTATTTATTTAAGAGACTGGGTTCTCACTATGTTGCCCAGGCTGGTCTCAAATCCCTCGGCTCAAATTGTCCTCCTGTCTTGTCCTCCCTAAAGAATGGGATTACAGGTATGAGCCACCTCTCCTGGCACCACCTTCATTTTTAACCAACCTCCAGGTTATTATTATTCCAGGAGGTTTGTTACCTACATGGGCTTTTCTGATTTACCATATATCTAACCAAACCTGAAATCATAGGCAAATTCTCAATTGTTTCAAACCTAATTCTTTGCAGCCAATTATTTCAGACCAAACCGTAGTCCTATAGAATAAAGAAACTATCTAATCTAGTTTATGTAGCCCCAAATAAATAATTCTTGCCTCCTAATTTTGGTGGTGTTTCTTGTCCAAAAAAATTGGAATCTAGGGAAATGATGATTGCAGCTGCCATTACTCTTAGTGTATATTACATTTTCTCAGCACTTTCACAAGAATTTCAGGTATTATTATCCTCATTTAAAGTGTGATGAAGCTGTCTCAGAGAGGTTAGGTGACTGCCCAAAATAGAACAGCTAGTGAAGGATGGTGCAGGGATCCAAACTAGGTCTCTTCTGAGTCCAAAGCCCAGCATCTTTCACTCTGCGGAGCACCTCACACAGGACTGTGCCACCTAGCGACTCTTTTTCACGTAGGGTGGCTTAGAGGGTCTCTCTGATACCAAGAGGGAACACACTGTGATTGTTTTAGCCGTGTTAATTCAGTGTGATTGGTTTCTGATTATTTTCCACTGACTTTCATAATGAAAACATGTTCAATATAAAATATAATTTGAAATGTGACACAATCTTTTCTCTATATCAGTTTATACATAGGGATGTGGTACTCTAGACTAAGACACAGAAACAGTGCTGTTCCATTTATTTTTTGTGTTTTTAGCAATGGTCATAATTTTGATTTTAATATTACAAGAACAAATGCTGCTTCTGTGTCTTTGACACCTTTTCCTCTACTTTGAAGATATGAGCAAAGGCAGCTGCTATTCGTGATCATGCACTGAAGCTGCTGCATGTTAGTTTACAACTGGAATCACTAGTCACAAAAACCTTTGCAGATTGCCATTCTATTTCTTCCCTCATAGTTCTAGCATTTTGCTCAAAATGTACCATTTACTTGTACTGGCCGCATTCCAAGCTGCCTGTATGTTTTAAGTGTTTCTTCTGTACATTGGTTCCACTTTATCTCATTATACAGCTACTGCCTGCACACATCAAACCTGGTGGAGTTTGTTGAAGCAAATAACATGAGTAGTCACCAATGTCAATACTCTGGCTTCATTCCATGACCTCTGAGTTGGTGATCCTCTCTTGCTATTTAGTGCTAATTATGACTTTAAATGATGTTGGTGAGGTGTTCAAAGAATTAGATGTGATTAATATAAGAGGTTCAAATCTCTCATGGACATAGAGTACATCACACAGTATCTTCATTCTATATGCCTTTACTTTGGTCTGAAATGATTTACTTTTTCATCTTTATCATAATTAAGAAATTATGCTGAATGGCCACTTTTGCTCTAAGAATGAATTGAATTAATTCACTATGCTGTCATCCCCGTTAAAGAACAAACCTTTGCCCTTGAAAGGGTATCTATTGAGCACCGTAGTGTTCTGTCCTTGGCCCTATGCAAGTCACTATTGTCAGCAGTGTTTAGATAAAAGGATAAAAGGATTGCTTATTAATTTTTTGTGATACTGGGAAGTGTAGTAAATTTTAGTGTTTCAGGATTAAGACTTAAAATTATTCCAGGAGAGTAGAATGCTTCACCAAAACACATGGAGTAATATTTAAAACAGAATCAAGTAGAGCAACGAATTTAAACACAGAGGATTAACTGTGCCTGTAGAAGATATAAACAACTGCCCTGAAAGAAATTCCTGTAAAACTTTAGAGGATTTAGTTTTCTTGGTGTTAAGTATTAGTTAACAATATGATACAAGTATAATTCCTCTCAATTTTATTTATTGTTATCAAGCATTACCATGTATCTGGCATTATACTAGGCTATTTTGCATGTCATCTGCAGAAGATAAATAAACCATTTCAGGTGGTAAATCCTTAAACTTTGTTTAAAACTCTGAGTATAACACATAAGTAATTGAAGTTTTTTTTTTTATTTAGGGAATTAAATAAATATATCCTGGGAACATTTCTTTCTAAGCATCTAAATGAATACAAGAATAAAATAAAGAAATATGTGTTCTTAATGTTTTCATTAACTATACACTCTTTAATTTGTTGCAGACACAGTTTTAACAGTCTTAATTTACATTAGCATTTTCTGGCATCTAATTTGCCAGTGGTTTATATTATTAAAGAAATATTCCTATTTTATACTTTATTAATAGGGGTTGCTACAGATATATTCAGGGTAGGTCTTTCCTCAAAAAACATTTTTTTTGTTGCTGTTGTTGTTTTTTTAATACATAAGTTGTTTCCCAAATGTTTGATCAAAACTCCAGGGTTATATGCTGAAAAGAATAAAAGAGGTGATTCCAACCAGGAAATGCAGTTAATGGCTATTTCTCACTGGCTCTTTCATCTTTAAAAGAAGCATACTGTTGTCTCCATTAGACTTTAGAGTCAAGTATAACCACTCATGATTAATGTGAGCACGAGATTGTGTCAAAATATACTCCCCAAGATAGATATAAATAAATTTTCCATGGTAAACTGAAGAGACTCATTCAAATGTAGCTGAGACCACTCTCAATGAAGAAAATTGTAGAAGTGACTTTAACTCTGGGTCTCAGATTATACATGGTGAATCTCAGAGACGCTAAAATTCGTGAATGTTTCTGTGACATTTCTGAACATGACTAAAGGTTAGTTACTTAAGTGCCACATAACAGTATTAATACTGTTCTGATCTCCACTCACATGTCTGAATCCAACAAAACATAAAATGAGTCTTTCCAGTGGTGTATTTGAGCCTTTGATCCAGTGGCATATTTAAGCATTTGAGGGAAATGGTGTTGGGATGCTTATTAAATGTGAAAAAGAATGAATTCTTAGCATGAGAAAATTAATAATCAGTAAATATTTTAAGGCATGTCTAGTACTCTTATTCAAGGCAATGGGATTTCTGTATGCACTTTATGAACAGTAAGGAGATGGCCCTTAGGGTCTAGTAAATGTGAACCATTTTTGGAGACTTTCTAAGAAGCTTTCACAGAGCGACCAAAATTATTCAAAATTGATTTTCTGCACTGTAACATGGACATCTATGAGAATAAGACTGGAAATAAATTTTTATTGAGTTATATCCCTCTTGAATATTTTCAAATTACATACAGCAACTGTATTCTCCACCTGGACTGTATAGATAAGAAGGGTCACAATTCCCATCTCTTTGGAATCTACAATGAGCTTCTATAACGGAATATCGAGTGAAAGTTAACGAGACCATGTAACCCGAGAGTCGGTAGGTAAGAGACTGAGTCTACCTCTACTTCAGGAGACAAGAGCAAACAACGGCGACATCCTGACAGTGGGTTTGAAAATATGCTGTGACAAGGCAGTTCGACTTGGGAAACCATGAGAACAGAAGCAGTTTGTGAGATCCTAGGCACATATTGGACATTTTAAAATACTGAGAACATAGCATTCTTCTGGGAGCATTCTGCTTTCCCTTACAAAAAAAGCATACATTTCTTTTTTTTTCTCCTCCTACATGAGCTGCACATTAAAAACAAATCTACATACTTTAGGAAATTCTACCTGAAATGCTCACTTTAAATTTTAAAATTTTGTTTTTGTTGTTACTTTTTCTTTCTTCAAATTTAAGTCTCTGAGTGCCTTTGTAAATAAATCTCAGATCAGAAAGCAATGGCATTTTCTCTCAGGTAGACTTTCACCTATCTTTTGTTCCTTTTTTGCTTTGGAAAATAATTTTCCTACAAAATTTATCATACTGAGATTTTTGGAGTTATGGGTTAAATTGAACCTTTTTCATGGATATTCACATTCTTTATTATGAAAACAAATAGCTTTACTTTCTCTTAGCTAAATGTACATTTGAACATCGTAGAATCAAGGCCCCTTAGACCTGGAAGGAACGTTAAACATTATATAACTCAATTACTCTTATATTACTAAATCTGTGGCTTTTCTGCTTGATGGCTGTGTTGTCTGAATCAATATTTCAGTGAATGGGAACATATTACCTTTCAAGGTGGTTTATTCTTTCTTTGAAGAGTCTGACCTTTCAGAAAGTTTTCATTACTGAACAAAATCTCTGTCTTAAAAAAAAACGAGAACCATAAAACAAGTGCGGTTTCTTTTTCCTTCTCTTCAAGTGTTTGCACTTTCCCGTCACAACCTTCCACTTGCCTGTTGAATCTTTTCTTCTCTATCTCTTTCTAGCATCTACAGGTCATTCCACTGAATATTGTTTTGAATTCCTTTATCATTTTGGTTGCTCTCCTCTGATCATGCTTATTGATACATTTATTATGTCAAGTGTGGCATCTATATCTGATCACCATTGTTCAGCAGTATTTTGTCCAGAACAAAGCAAAAAGAAACCACCACTTTTCTGGTTCTATTAGTATATCCTGGCATACTATAAGACTTTTTGATGGGCATATTTATTGCTGCTGTATATCAAGCTTACTATTTGCTAACCACTCCCCTGCCCCCAGCCCTGGCCTTTATATTACAGTTCTGAAGGCACACCTCTTATCCTCTGCTTGTGAAGTGTTTAAGCAAAAATCTGCCACAAATTGCTATACAATAGGCAATTTGTGGCTACCAAACAATCTTTTCCACCCCCTACTTTTGTGTACTCTTACAAGTCATCGTGTTCATATTTAATGTTGAAAGCTCAGAAAAAAATATTTGATTTTTAATTTGTTGCTCTTTTAATTTTTATTTCTCAGATTTTGGTTTTCTGTGGTGGGTTAGAAAATACTAAAGAAAAGTCAAAATGATTATTTGAAATAGAAATAAAATACACTATTCATTTGAAAGAGCACCTTTGGCAAGGTATATATATGCCTTGTTGGACTAAAATTATAGCTTCTTTGACACTTCTAGCCGGTACAAGTTTTGAGGAACTGTCACTTCTTTTACTTTCTGTCTTTACTTGAAGACTAATGCAAAGATGGCCTTTAAAACAGTGGCTGTCATAGGGCAAATGCAACTTGAAGTTTTAGTACTAGTACTAGCACTAGCTTAGTACTACTCTTTCATTCTGGGTTCTAACTGGCTAAAAGTCTGTGATGCTTTCAATTTGTTTATTTTTTTCTGTTTTCATAATTAAAGAGCTCTTAAATCCTTTTAACTTTCTCTTTTATTTGTGCTATTTATTGTCTAAGCTGCAAACTAAGGATAACTTTCATGTTCATGTATGCTGATTTGGTCTTTATGTGTGTAATCAAAATAAAATTAATTCATATTTTAAAAGTAATTGGGACAATTAAGTGATAGGAATCAGTTTTGGTGGCTCTCTCCTTCCAAAATTTTAATTTTTCAGGTAGTTTTAGCATCTGAACTTATATAAAAGCATTGCCTATGTTGACTCAGAAATACAAGAACCATTCAACATAAAGCACAATTCAAGTCATGTAGTGATTGCTCTGGCCCACTAGAATCAACAGCAGCTGGCAACAAATATAGTGCATATCAATTATTACTGTGAAGGGCAGAGCTGAGAGAAAAACTAGGTAAAGAGCATGTGTTTATGAAGACAGAGTTAAAAAGTACAAATAAAATCCAGATGTAAAGAAGTTTTCCATTACTTGTAATACATACATATCATTCCTTAAAGCCACATATAAGTAATAAAGAACATTGTTAATAATCCTGAAGCACACTTTTATAACCTTGTGTATAATATACCTAGTGAACATCTCTGAGATACCTAATTATTATGTGCCATACTAACACATTTTCTCTTAAACTAGGTATTTACTCTTCTAACCAGTAAGAATTGTTTCAGCACTAAGTGAGTACTTTTGGCAACTCAAAAGACATCTAAATTAGTTTGGAAAACAAAACAGTAAATATAATCACAACACGTCAGCATTTTAACCTCAATATGTACTATTCTAATTATTTAATAAAAATTAATGACAGCACTCATCATTTGAGTAAATAAAATATTGCTTTGTTTTGACAACACAGGTATTCTGCACAGGTATAAGACATTCTACATGCATTATATTTTGACAAGACCAACTATAGTGACCAGAAAAGGAGAGGGAGGGAGATTTAAATAGCAGTAGGACTTAACATTGCACTCCGTGAAAGTAAGCTCTGAAGTTTGACTCCATTATAGCTCAAAGATAGGTCATATTTAAGTGTTGCCATATATAAGTACATAGTTTTCAAAAGCCTAGGTATACATTTTTCTTTTGATGTTGTTACAGGCAAAAAAGTAAGCCAGTAGAGCACTTCCATTTTCTCTGTAAGATTATCTCATACTTACATAGCACTGTGTGCTAAATGTTGTTTTCAGATTCAAGTATTATTACTATCATCTTGTTTTCAAGATGAAAAATCTGATGTATAGAAGGTCACAGTGTTCATGTGAAAGTTGACTATAAGCAACTGGGCTCCAGAATCTTCTATCTTCACCATTATGCTCACACAATACACAAATAGGTTCACATGTACAGGTGTACATAAAAATAAAAGTGGACCGTGTTTTCTTGATCTTTGCATCCGCATAATTCCTCCAGTAGGGCTTTGTATATTTTGTGCTCAGTAAGGACATGGATTGCTTATCAATAACTGATGATTATAGTCAACATTATTTTAATCTCATTTTTCCTGACTCCAAATTTATGAAATATATTTTAAGGTCACAGTATAATTTATTGACCCAACTGAAACGCTTTTGAGAAAGAAAGTGGATAGTATTAAAAATTACATTAGGACAACAAGAAAAAATAAGGACTATCCAAGACCAACCAGGATTGAGAGTCAGCCTATTATGTGTGGGTAGGAAGCTAAGCTCAGAAGTTTGTCCAAATGGAAAAAGTTGAATAGGTTCTCTGCCTGTAAAGTCTATGCTTTCTTAATTTTATAATGTATAATCAAAGAATTATAACATTTTAGAACTGAAGAAGACTTTGGAAACTGCATCATTATCTATTAGTATTGCAAACCACCCAAAACTTAGAGGCTTCACAACATTTATTTATTTATTTATTTATTATAGAATTTTGCTCAGATTCTTGTAGTGTGATCTGGGCTTGGCTAATCTCATTTGAGTTTACCCATGTGCCTGCAGTTAGTTAACAGGCTGGACTGGAAACTGGATGTTTCCCATATGATCTAACCCAAGACAGCCTAGTGATGGGCTGGCTGTTGACTAGTACAATGATTGTGGAGGTGATTGGCTGACACGTCTGTCATCCTCCAACAGGTTAGCTTAAGCTTATTCCTAAGTCAGGTTTCCAAGTGCAGCAGGAGATCAGCCTAAACGTGCAAGTACTTTTTACGTCTGATTATATTGTTTGCTAATTGTGTAACTGGCCAAAGCAGCACACATAGGTAAGCCTAGAGTCAATGAAAAAAGAGCTAGTCACAAGCATGAATACAGGAGGACTTGCTTTGAAAAACTGCTTTATTTTCACTTCAGCTATGTCTATCATCCAGTAACTGTATGGCACTTTATGGTGTTGAGAACTCAGAATTAGCTTGAGTTGGCTCTACCATGTGTGGCCTTAACCTCATGCTTCAGGGTGTCAGCATCTGCTCCACCTCAATGGGTAGAAACAAAAGTAAGGGGAGGCAACTGGTGCAAATTGCATTGCCTCTTAAGGAATATCCCCTAAGCTCTTAAAAGATACATTTTCTCACATTCTCATTGCATCTCATCTGTTCTCCTCCTATTAGCCAAATATAGTCACAGCACCCCAACTAATTGCAATGGAGGCTGAGAAATGTAGTTTTATTCAAAGTAGCCATGTGCCTACCTAAACGTTCTGTTAATATGGATGGAGATATGAAATGAATACTGGGAAGGGACAAGGAGACTGCTACATATGGTTCCTGTGATTCATACATATGCACCTATGTAATAAAATTGCCTGTTTATATACATATTGTAAAATATAAAATAATATATTTTTTCCTAAAACACTGCAAAGTTTCTCTCTCTTTCAAAAAAATGGACAGAAGCCAGTTAAAATTTACTAAGCACTTCAATGAAATGCTTGAAGAAACAATAATCACATTTAGAAACAGACACTTCCATTTATTTAAGTCAAGCAACTGATTTATGATTCCTGTTTTATGTTTCAAGAATTCTAGGTAGCATCTGCATTCTAGTGGGTGAGGTGGTTGAGAACACTCTTTCAAATTTTAGCATCACTTAGTTACCTGTTATCAATCCCAAGTGGAGAAAGAGAGATTTTCTTCCAGTTAGGAATAAATAAGAATCTAGAAACTTACTTATTCATCCAAGGTCGTTTTACAGAAAGAGTGACAATCTTTTGTTACCTAGTTTAAAGCAATTTATGTCTGTGATTTAGGTAATATAAACAACATAGGGAATCCAAGATGAGTCACATCAACATTTTAATATGTACAGTGGCCCAATATAACTAAGTTTTACAGTAACGCTTTGGCAGTGTGACTTTTTAAAAGCATCTTTTACAAAAAAGTCTCAAAGCATTTTACATTTGAAACATAAAAGCTCAAAAGAAAAAGAAATATGAAGCAGTAGGAAGCATAGACTAATTTGGGAGAAATTACTTCAATTATTTCTAATAAAATCATTTTGTATTAAGTGAAAATAGTTTTAAGTTTTAAACATTCATTGAGGATTAAGAGTGGCAGGCTCAAGCCTTTATCTTTCCTTAAAAAAAAAAGAAACGTATTATTCTATACTGAGTTAATAGACTTTTATAGGTTTTTTTTTTAGATAAAGTATATAATTGCTTAGACTAATCAAGAGGGACAGCTAAATCTATTTATCTTAGGTGAAGTCACATTGCAATAACCGAAAACTAAGAATATGGATGGCAAACTTATTCCAGTGGTCAAAAATTTCGTATGTGATTACAATACAATATTTTTACCTTTATTGTGATACTTTCTACTTCCATTTGCTTGGGAATAATCCTTTGACTTATTGTGGTTAAGAACACAGATTCTGGAGCCAATTTCAAATCCCAACTCAAAAATTATTAAGCTGTATAACCTAAGGCAAGTCACTTAAACTTTCTGTGCCTTGATTTTAATCTCTATAAAATGGAAATAACAATACCTGCCAATTGTTTTGTTGTTGAGATCAATTAAGTTAATATAATTAAAAAAGATAGAACGTCTTTCACATAATAAGTGTTATTTGAGTTTAGCACTTGTGGCAATTATCTCTAAGGTTTCTTCCTGCTCTAATGTTTCAAGATTCTATTATCTTCTCTATGATACTGTTTATATGGATATATAAACTGTCAATGGATTCTTTATATTATAGTAAATTGTATAGCCATCAATGTCATGCTGCCGATAATGTAACAGCTTATGATTAATAACATGCTATATACAGTAAGAAATTCGTTTCAGTGGAGCACCTTCTGGAAAGGGTGCCACTTAACTGGAAAGCCTGTTTTGAATTTGCAACAGTCAGGTGGAACCACATGTCCAGCTATCCTTCTCTAGCAGGTATGCCACTTTTTCTCAGCTTCACATATGCATGTGTGTGGGGGCGGGATGGGTTGGTGAGATGAGGGTGTGTATGTTGTTCAATGATCTGCAGATTAAAATTTCTAATTCCCCCTTAACGAGGAGGAACTGGCAAAAATCTTTAGCTAGAAGAAAACAGGAGAACTGTTTCTTCTGGAACAGTCCAGGTGTATTTCTCTCTTGGAGAGTTTTCTCTTTGTGAGCAGTTCAGTTTCTAGTAATTACTTTTTATTGCTTTCCAAAATGTCCTTGTGCAAGTGAAAGGTATCTATGTAATTGTAGCACAATTTAATCCTAAATACAAAACATTAGTTACTCAATCCAACATTATTCAGTGTTAAAAATTTAATGCAGAGATTTTTATTAATTTTGTTTCTGCTATTCTGAATGTTTCCATATTTGAGAAGGCTCTTTTTAACTTAATGTGCCTTCTGAAATATTAGATAAACACTGTTATTTTAGCATTAGAATATCTGATTGAAGAATATGTTAATTCTTAACTGTCTCTCATATAGTCTTGAATTTGAACCATGCAAATGTATTATTTACTCAAAAAAATTTTAATCAATAATTTAAAAATACAAAAATAAATAAAAACATATTTTCAAAATTAGGGATTTAATGTATAAGGCAGTTTTAATAAAATATACATATTAGATGAAGTTTTAACAAAAACCTCTCCCTACACTGAGCTTTATTTTTAATTGTTTTATTCTCACTCTCATGTAGTCCATATTAGCTTCAGCATGTTCCTAAATTAAAAACAATTAAATTCCATTATGTATGATAAATTTTCTCCACTTTTACAAAAATATTATCTTATAAATCAACTGGGTACTCAGGCTACAGAGTAGAAACATGCCTTTATCTTCCATTCAGTGCTAGCAAAATTTAAAGGATGCTAAATTCCTTCACAATGAAACATAGATCTCCATGAGGGCAACACAATGTATGAAATTTCCACCGTTAACATTGTTCCTTCAGGGCTTTGTGGAGACATGCATTTTAATTAAGTTAAGACATTATATTTCCAGGGTAAATCATTTGCTACTCAAACACAATAGCATGTATTTTTCCATCTTATTAAAACTCATTAAGACACAGCAGAACCCTGAGGAAATGACACGAAATAGAAAACAAGTGTATATTTGAAAAATGAAGATGTAGAGAATGGTCAGATTCATGAGAGTTGCCAGGTTCCAGTGAGCATTTCCAGACACAAAAGAAACATCACAGAGTTTCAGGAATCTCTGGTGGTTTCTCATAAACTCTTTACCATATTTTTTTTTGGTGGGAAATTTTATTTTCTTTTGTTTTCCAATATTTTGTTTTGTTTTGTTTTGTTCCTTTTAATAGCTAGCACTCTAAGACAAGACCCACTACATTGGATGCAACCTAGTTTTGCCTGTACTTTGGTAAGCCATAATCTCAAATTGACATTCTATCCTAGAGCAACCTACTTTTGCCACTTATATCTACAAGTTTCCACAGGCTCTTTGCTAAAACAAAAAACAAAAACTGCAGGCAAGATGGTAATAACACAACAATTTATGAAACATTAAGATAAATGGAAAACAAATCAATTTTATTGTTTTTAAAACGAATATGAAAGTAATACAGACTCCCATTTTTGTCGTATATTTTATTAAATATTCTGAAAACCTCCCACAGTTTAAAACAAATAAAATAAAGCTATAAAATCCTAAGACCTCAAGAAATTATGGAACAACCAGAAGGAAACAAAACAAAGTGCACATATACACGCACACAAATAGCTGAATTTGTGTATATGTATTTGTGTATGTGAGTCACATAACAGCTGAACAGCTTAAATCCAGAGGAATAAATTGATTCTGGAGCTGCAAAACTCCTGGGAGCATTTTGTAACCTCTAAAGCAAGAGGTTTGCATTTTATGAACTATGCAGAAATAGGACACAAGTCTTGGTTTTAGGTGAAGTGACAGTTGGAGCTAAGTTATCCGTATAAAGCAGAATTTTGATACATTTCAACCTCAGTGAAAGGGTCGAATAGCAAAAAATCTAACTCACCAACAAAGTAAGAAGTCAAGAAAAATTTTCTATCTTTCCTTGAGGTCTAAATGAAAAACAAAAACAAAAACAAAAACACAGATTTGAGATTCGACATTATATTATCTACATTCTACATTTTTGAACTCAGAAAATTCCAAACTGAGAAATTAACAGGAAAAGATATCATACTTATGGCATTCTGGAAAACTGGGCAGAATATAACAAATTCTCTCTAGAGAAATCACCCTAAGCTCAATGGGTTTTAGCCCATGAATGTAAAGATGATTCGATTTTTGAAAATCAATCAAGATAATTCACTATGTTGAGAAAACATATGATCATATCAACCGATGCAGAAAATTCACTTGACAAATTCCAACATCCCTTCATAATTATACTCTTTGCAAACCTAGAATGGAAAGATACTTTCTTTTTTATTATTATTATACTTTAAGTTCTGGGGTACATGTGCAGAACATGCAGGTTTTTTTTTTTTTTTTAATAATTTTTTTTTTTTTTAAAGAAAGAAAAAGAGAGGAAAGAAAGTGAGAGTGAAAGAAAGAAAAAAAAAGAATGTACGAGAGAAAGAAAGAGGAAGAAAAAGAGGGAGAGAGAACAGGATTCTTGTTCTACTGCCCAGGCTAG
>CAUYLG010055502.1:0-70640 GCA_963573385.1 Cacajao melanocephalus
CCCCAATTTTTTTTTTTTTTTTTTTTTTTTTTTTTTTTTTTTTTTTTTTTTTTAGTAGAGACCATCTGGTGAAACCATTTAGGTTTCACCGTGTTGGTCAGACTGGTCTCGAACTCCTGACCTCAAGTGATCTGCCCACCAGGGCCTCCCAAAGTGCTGGAATTACAGACATGAGCCCTGGTACCCAGCCAATTTATTATTATTATTTTAGAGGCAGGGTCTCACTTTGTCACCCAGGCTGAAGTACAGTGTGGCCATCATAGCTCACTGCAGTTTCAACTTCCTGGTCCCACCTCAGCCTCCCAAGTAGTTGGGACTACAGGTGTATGCCACCCTGTCTGGCCAAATTTTTTTTTTTCTGTAGAGATGGGTTCTTGCTGTTACCCAAGCTGATCTCAGACTCCTGGGCTCAGGCAATATTCCCATCTTGGCCTCCCAAAGTGCTGGGATTATAGGCATGAGCCACCAGAGCTGGACTTTTTTGTTTTAGTTGGAATATTCACAGCAAGAACACCATTGGGGCATTAGCCTTTCCTGTACATTACTTCATTCCATCCTTAGTATGCTCTGCTGAGGCAAAGTAGACAAGCATTGTTTTACCTTTTCAAATCTACTCTGTATCTCTCCATCACCTCTGCCATCTTCCTAGTCCAAGCCACTGCCATTTCTTTTTATTAAGCCTTTCTAAGGCATAGTTTATATTTAGTAAAATGCACAAATCCTAAACATACAGCTGGATGAAGTTTTACACCCAGGTAACCACAGCTAAGATCAAGTTATTGAACATTCCCAGCTTTATAGCAGGCTCCCTCCTCCTCCCTGCAGTCATTATCCCTCCAAGGATAACAGCTATCCTCACTGCTATTCTTACAGATTTCTTCTGCCCATTTTTGAACTTCCTATAAATATCATCATGCAGTGTGTCCTCTTGTGTTGTGAGATGCACCCATGTAGCGTGCATCAATCAGTAGATTGTTCTTTTTAACTGCTGCATAATGTTCCATTATGTGAACAGACCATAATTTATTTGTTCATTCTATAATTGGTGGACATTTGAGTTGTTTCCAGCTTTTGACTATTACAAATAAAACTTGTGTCTTTTAGTGGACATTCTGCTAGGTCACAGAGTACATTTATTTTTAGCTTTAAAAGATACTACCAAATAGTTTTTTCCAAAGTAGATAGATTGATTTACATTCCCCCCAGCAGTGTATGTGAGTTCCAGGTGCTTCACATCCTCATCAACCCTTGGTATTCTTGGCCAGTCTTGTCAAATTTAACCACTCTGATGGGACTGTAGTAGAATCTCATGGAGATTGTACCTTGAGTTTCTCTGATGATAAATGATATTGAGCATCCTTTCATTTGTTTATTGCAAGCCACTGTGAATGCTCTCATGGGTCACTGCACGGAACTCCTACCCAACCTCCTTCTTCCTGCTCTGGGTCTCTCCAATCCCTTCTGCCCAGTAGAGCTGCAGCGAAGAATATTCCTGACATAGCATTTGGGTCCTGTTGCTCTCCTGCTTAAAACCCTTCTGTAGCTTTCCCTTGCCCTTTGGATCAAGGGCCAAATCTTTGACCTGTTTCTGCTTTCCCAGAACTCCTGCCCACCTCTCCAGCTTCATCTGAGACCATTCTCTCCCTTATATTTCAGCCACTCTGGTCTTCTTTGGGCATATGAGTTGTTTCCAGGTTTTGGCTATTAAAAAAGCTTATGTCTTCTCCTTCCCAGCACTTATCTTATATTCTGTAATTATTCGCTGATTGTTTGATGTCTGTCTGTCTCTGCTACTAGACAGTAAGATCCACAGGAGCAAGCCCTACACTTCTCTTGCTCATTTTGCATCTCTAGTGCCTAATGTAGTACCCAACATGTAGTAGATCCATAGTACGTATTTGATGAATAAGTAAATACACTGATATGTTTGGCTGTGTTTCCCTACCCACATTTCATGTCAAGTTATCTCTACATGTTGAAGGAGGGGCGTGGTGGGAGGTGATTGGATCATGAGGGCCATTTCTAATGGTTTAGCACCGTTCGTGCTGTCTCGTGGTGGAGTCCTCACGAGACCTAGTTGTTTAAAAGTGTGTAGCACTTCTTCCTTTGCTCTCTCTCTCCTGCTCTGCCCTGTGCCTGCTTCTATTTCACCTTCTTCCGTGATTGTAAGTTTCCTGAGGCCTCCCAGTTATGCCTCATGTACAGCCTACAGAACTGTGAGTCAATTAAATCTCTTCATAAATTACCCAGTCACAGGCAGTTCTTTATAGCAGTGTGAGGATGGATTAATACGTACACCTCCAGTTTACAAATGAAGAAACTGAGGCTTTGAGAGGGAAGGTGCCCTCAGGTTGCAGCCCTGGAGCTAGAAGCCAGATTTCCTGATTCTTCAATGCTCTTTTCACCATACCCCAATGCCTCTGATGAGATGAGGCGTGGAAACATTTTGCTGTTGCTTTTGCACAATTCTAGTGCAAGGATTGCTATGTTATGATTATTGTTGTTGTTATTATTATCAGGTCACCATCAGAATGTCAGTTCCAGGAGAGTAGCAATGGTGTCTGTTTCATTTTCCGATGGATCCCAGCACCTCAGTACAGTGCTTGGAACAGAAGAGAAATATTGGTTGAATTGACTGTTAACTATTGGTTGAATGGCATAGGCTAGTATAAAGAAAAATGACAGCTCCTTTTAAAAGCAGATGCTATGGAACTGTTCATATGTTTTTGGAATTGTTCATATATTTTCATTTTGCTGGGACTTTATGGGACTGATTATTGTTTAAATTAGGAGGCTGGTGACTGGTACCTGGAAATCTGTCACATGCTAAATGGTATTCACTGAAACTCGGTAATCCCAAACTTCCTCTGGTTGCACTTAGGCAGGTCGACTTTCATTTGCCCCTCTGGGAAAAAGTTAGCTTGAATCATGAAGGATGGAAAAAAGAGGATACTGAAAAGACCACAAGGAACCTACCAGAGAGAATTAGGGCTTTGCTCATTGTTGGCAAGCAAATTGCTGCTGCTCATTGCAAATGAATCTTATTTGTCCACCATCAAGTCTTATCTGCTCATTGTGGCGGGTCCTGCTGCAGCGCTACTTGGCAGCAGATGGGTTCCAGGGATGGCAGCTCCGTGGAAGTAATAAAATGGCATTTCTTTTCCAATTGTCTCTTATTGAGACCTCTTGGTAATTCAGATTGATTATCTTGCAGCCCGGCACAAGGACTGACTGAGGGAGGTTTATCTGGGCCCAGGCCTTTATTGCTGTCTCAGGAACTGAATGATATACACAGCCAGACTGTTCTCCAGCTGCCCAGGGGCTCTGTCCTTACCAGTCAGGGGCAAACCCTGACAGTGGGTGAGGCGAGGAGGCTCCTTCAAGTCTGGAACAGGCTTCTGGACCCCTGGCTCACTGCTTCGTTCAGGACAGCCAATACACTGCCAGGAACAGGCCTATGATAGTCTCTACCCCTTGCCTCGTCTAGGACCATGGTGCCTCAGAATTCCCAGTGGCTTCAGGCTTTGTCTGCAGTGGGAATGGCTTGTCCATCCCCAAAGATTCATCCATCTGGGAGTCCCAAGATGCTCCCAGGGCTGCAGCCCCACACGCTTCCTGTGGCCTTGCCTAAGCTCTTGGTGCCTGAGAGAATCAATAGCTTCTTAGTTTTGAGCTGTTTATCCGTTTTTTTTGAAACAGAGTCTTGCTTTGTCGTCTAGACTAGAGTGCAGTTGTGTGATCTCGGCTCACTGCAACCTCTGCCTCCTGGGTTCCAGTGATTCTCCTGCCTCAGCCTCCCGAGTAGCTGGGGCTACAGGTGCATGCCAATACGTCTGGCTAATTTTTGTGTTTTTAGTAGAGATGGGGTTTTGCCATGTTGGGCAGGCTGGTCTTGAGCTCCTGACCTCATGTGATCCACCTGCCTCAGCCTCCCAAAGTAATGGGATTACAAGCATGAGTCACCATGCCAGGCCTGTTTTGTTTTTATGAGCAGGGAGAGTCAGAGATTCTGGGGTGCTGAGAGTGAGGCTGGAATCTGGCAGGGCACTATGCATACCCTCACCCCAACAGCTAAACCAACAGCTAGAGTCTCTGCTTTGAAGGCTCTTGAAAGTCTTGTGTTTAAAGTGCCAGGCACCCACCCCTGGGAGCAAGGCCAACCTCGTGCCCCCTTGCACGCTCTCCTTTTGATTTCTGTGAATTTTTAGTTCTTCTCCTGGCTCTGTCTCCTTTCTCCCCTATTCCCTCATCCCCATCCCCTCAGACCCATCTACCCCTCAACCCCATCTGACTGCCAATTGAAAAGGCCTGAAAATAATGTGAAATAATATAGTATCACCCAGAGGCTGCTGACAGGCAGCGGGCCACCTCTGAAAACAGGCGGGGAGGTAGGGAGGGCAAGGAAATTATAGGCTGCACAAAGGAGAAAAAGTTAAAGTGAGAGCTCCATAAAAGAAAGTGGAACTATTATGCTGCAAAATGCCAACTCATTACAAAGCGGCCAAATAAGAGAGAAATACGGCGCTGCCTGTAATAGCAGTTTACAAGGGAACATTGTACAGCAACAGAAGAGACGCTGCTATAATTTGCTCTAACAACTCCAATTATCCCTTTTATTGATTTGGCAACACATTTAATAGGAGTAGCCACACCTCTTCTGTTACAAATCATTAAAGGTGTTGAACGGTGTAATTTTAAAATTGTCCTCCTACAGTTGTCAGTATGACAGCATAATTCCCCCTGATTTCGGCTATGTAAACACCGAGGCACAGTCATTTCCCCCTTACAAGGCCAGAGATGTTGTCAGCCTGGGGTTTTTGTGCAGAAACATCCATTTAATGTATATCTTTTTTTCCCCAGTCGGCTCTCCTAATTGCAGTGAGGTTTGGTTTACTTTGTTAGTTTTTTTTTTTTTTTCCTTTCTCACTCTTTCCCTCTTTCTTCCAACTAAGAGGTGTGTGTGATGTGGGAGGTCAGGGAGGAAAATAAACAGGCAGGTTGGTCTTCTCTTTCTTCCCTGGCAGCCTTAATTGCTACTTAAGCATGGGCCCTGCACTTAACATCCATGGGGAGCAGGCCCGGGGCGCGGTGCACAATCTCGGGAGGCCGCTCGCGCGCCCCCGCCCCCGCCGCGCCCGCGCGCCCCCACCCGGAGGGCCCCAGCGCGCACGCGCTCTCGGCAGGGCGGCCTGTGTGGCTGGGGACCGGAGGCCAGCGCGGAGGGGCTGGGCGGCCAGCGGGTCAAGGGACAGTCACGCTGGGGTGGGGACGCGGGAGCTCCTGCGCCACGGCTTCTTCCTTTCTGAGCCCTGTCTGCCCTTGATGGGGCCACTGGTGGGGTTAACTTGCTGGGGGTCGGCCACCTTCGCCCCTGCCTCGCCAGCCCTCCAGCTCCCTAAGATTTTGTGGTTTTTTTGTCACCACCATACCCCAGTGTTGAGCTAAGTGAGGAGCCCCCCGGCCCCAACAATTTTATTGGACGGAGGGCAACGGTGTGTGAGAGAAGGCCAAGGAAAGTAGGCCACCCGGGGCTCAGGCAGTGAAAAGGGGCAGCCGGGCAGGGCGGCAGGTGGGGTGTGGCTAGCTTGTTGGGTGCTCCACCCCATGCTGTTGGGGGCATGGAGGGTAGTGTGGGGTGGCCAGGGCAGGCTTACGTCCCCGTCCCCCTCTCCTTTCCCGGGACCACACCCAAACCCTCTTTAGTCCCCTGTGTGTGGGCTGTGTTAGGGGTCAGCTTCTTGTGTTCAGGTCCCCTAGGGGCCCACCCCACTCTACTAGGAACCAGGGGCCGGGTGCTGTCTGTCGGAGCAAGCCGTGTGGCTTGAGTGGAGACCCTTTCCAACTCCACCCATATGGGATCTTGAGCAAATCCCCCCACGCGACTTAGCTTCAGTGTGGTGGAGCTGGGCCCAGCACCCCTCTAAGGGAGTGCTGCTATAGGCACCTTCCAGCAGGCTGGGATCACTGCAGTGGGAGGGATTTAAGCTAGACCCAAAGAATTTGAGCTCAAAGCACTTGCTTAAGATTGGGAGAGTACATTTCTCTGCAAGAGGGCCAGCAGAGGGGCTCTTGGGTTGTGGAGGGGGATGCTGGCCCAAGCATTGCCATCATAGCCACAGCAGGGCTCTGCCTCAGTCTGCAGGAGCAGGGCCCTCGGCTTTGGCTCCCTGGACAGTTGGGAGATGGAGGTGAGCCCCAGCAGCTGCCATCTCCCTGTCATCAACCCAACCCAGATCTGTGTGCCTGCGTCAGGGCCTGCCTCTTGCCCCACATGGGCCTGCTGTACTACTCAAGAAGAAAGCTATCTCCAACCCTGGCATCCCCACAGGGGATAGGTTGGGATCTGCTGGAGGAGGGTCCTGGGAAGGGGCCTTCTTTTGTACTCCTGCACAGCAGAGGTGTTGGCATGTGCCCGTGTGTTTGCATGTGTGCACATCTGTGAACATCTATCTGTGGCTTTTGTTCTGAGCACCTGTGTGTCTCTGCTTCTGCCTTGCTCTGTCTTGGTACCTCTGGTGTCCATGTGTCTTTTTCTCCCTGGCTCTCTTTTTGTGCTTCTGTGGGGCTCATCTTTTCATCTTTGTGTTTTTTGCTTATTGTAATTGCCATTTCCAAGCTGGCATTCTCCTACCAGGCCATGGGCTCTGTGAGAGAAAAGACTGTCTTTTATCTCCCCACGCGTGCACATAGTAGGTGCCTAGTACATTTCTGTGGAGTAAATGAATGGAGATCTGACTCTGCCTAAGAATCCTTCTGTGTCTGTGTCTCTGGCTGCCTGCCTTTCTGGGTCTCTGTGACTCTCAGAAGCTAGTTTTGTGGTTCTGTGTAGGGGTATACCTGGTTTATTCCCATGCATATGTGTATTTCTTGTGGTAGTTTTTCTCTCCTTGTCTGTGTCTGTCTTCAGGTCTGTTGATCTGCCTGAATGTCTCTGCATGTGGCCTCAAATCTCTCCCCATGCCTGCTGGTCTCAGAGTATAATTGGTGCTGTGTCCAAAGCAGGTGTGTCTGGGCATTCACGGCAGAAGAACTGGACTTCCAAATCTGCCCCCTCTCCACATGGGTGAGCTTCTCCCAGACTCTCCATCATAAGAGGCCATGAGCACCCAAAACTGATCACCTTCTTGGCCTAGAATGGGAGTGAGCTGTGGTCCTCTCCCTCTCTTCCTCTCACTGTGACCCCAATCACAGCACCTGCCCTTCTCTAATTGGCTGATGTCAGTGAAAGGGGGAAGGGAAGGCTGATGTCCAAGGAGGAAATCTCATTTAGGTGAGCCAGAGTCAAGTTATTAGCGGTTAAGATGTAATTGGAGTTGGTGAGTAATCTCATTCAATTCATCACGTATTTATGGCGCATCCAGCTGTGTGACCTTGGGTGAGGTGCTTCACCTCTCTGATGAAGTAAGACCTTAATGTTTGCCAAGGACCCTGGATTTCTGAGATTCGGAGTCCCTAAAGCTGGAAGGAGTCTCTACCGAATTCTGCTGCCTCTGCCTCTCTCCTTGCCTCTTGAGTTATTTGTGCAATTGGCTGTATTCTCTCCTAAACTCTACACTCCTTCATGCCAGGGTCTCACACATATATAAATGCCACAGTTTCATGCTTTGCACACAGTGGGCGAGTTATCAGTTTTTCTGAATGGTGACTGATGATTAAATGCTAGGCACTCTAATTAATAACAAAAAAGTAGAATTAGAAGCCCTGTGTGTGCTTAGGCAGTATACAATTTTGGGGGGAGCGGGGAAAGGGGAGATGGCCTTTGCACTTGATATTATAGCCTTGGGAACTTACATGAGTTCTTCAGCCTCTTTGTGCCTCTATTTCCTCATTAATAACATCCAAATAATAACGGCTACCAACTAAGGATTTTGTGAGGATTAAATGCAATTATATGTATAGTTAAATCCTTAGTGTAGTGTTTGGCACTTAGTAGATCCTTAATTTATGTGTATTCCTGCTCTATTCCCAACGAGAGAACAGGCACCAATCACGGTTGGGTGGGGTTTGGGATTGAGGCTGGGGAGTGGAGATCTAAATCGAGCTTTCTATAGACTGCTTTACTGCACCCCATGGGTTTTCAGCTTCTTTTTTATCTCCCCTCACTTCCTCCCCTCCCAACACACACAAAGACAATTAACAGGTGCTCAGAAAGTATTTATTGAATTAATGCAGAAAATGAAGCCTATTTCTTTGTGGCTAAAGATAGCCGATCCCAAACCAGGCTTCTCAATGGAATCACCTGGGATCTTTTTAGAAATCTACTCTCTTGCCCCTCAAATCCAAAATTCACTCTGTGTCACACACACATAATTCAGAATCTCCTGGCTTGGACTCAGAACTCATGTTTTTTAAAGCTGCCCAAGTGACTCTGACATGTGGACAATTTGGGATATCCTGGCTTAGAATGTGATCAAGATGATAAATATTTAATGTACATTTGAAAATAATTGATATCAGATTGGAGGATATAAACATTAAATATTAAATTATAATTGAAACATCGTTTATAAAAGCCCTTGTTCATACCCATGTTCCACTCCATGTCTCCTTAACCACATGGGGGGAATATTGGAGTTGGGGGTGAGGAAGGATGCATGTTTTCAGTGGGGCTTGGACTTGGGACTGGAAGAAGAGCTTGGCTCAGATCACAGCCATGAAGCAACCCAAAGGAAAAGAGAGAAGGCCGGGCATGATCTGCAAAGCTGTGGAAAGAGCTGGTTACTACATCCACTTCCTTTGGCCAGAACTCCACCCCACATGGAGTCTTCAAAGAGCTTCTCCTGAACTCCCCACTCCCCAGCCTTGAGAGGCGACACAGGAGCTGGAGGAAGCAGCTTTATCCCCTCGCTTTGTGGTTCAGCACAGCCTCAGCATTCCAAGGAGTAGAGGGCAGTGGAAGGATAACTAAGAAAATAATAAAAAATGAAAGCATCTCTGTGGAGTTTCGAGATGCTTTTGTGATTTTGGCATCCTTGGTTTATTGTGTCTGCTATGCTCGTCATTACAAGGCACTACTTCTCTTTAGTGTGACCAACACGTGCTGGGTCCCTGCTATGTGCCAATCCAACCCCGTAAGGTGGAGGTCATTCTTATTTCCACTTTACAGATGGAGAACTGTGGCTCAGAGAGATGGACTTGCTCAAGTTTACACAGCCAGTGCAAGGTAGAGCTGGGAGGTGAACTCAGATCCGTTGACCCCAAGGCTCATGATTTTCCCCTATGCCTTCCTGGAAGGGCCCCAAGGTAAAGAGTTAGGAAGTTCACTCTGAATGCGGCTCAGCTGCAGCCAGGATGCAACTGACTGAGTCCTAATCACTGCTTTGGTTTCTCCCCCACAACCCACTTAACCGAATGGCTGCTGCCAATGAAGCCTGGGGTGAAGGGACTGACCAGCTCCCCGGACCCCTCCCCATCCTTCTCCTTCTGGTCCCTCAGCTCTCCTTTCTTGGTGCTTCCGCCCTCATCCTTTTCCTGAGTGGTCCTTCCTCAAGTGTGTGTCTGGTGCCCCAGGAAGCTCCTCTCTCACCCACCCCTCTACCACCTGCCCTGTTTGACTTCATTGATTCGCTTGCCTATTCGTCTACCGGATCACCTGGCAAGGACTCGGCAGGTTTGGCCAGGCTTTGTGCTGGGCCTGGGCATCCAGAGGTGAGGAAGACCTTTCGGAGCTCCCAAGCAAGAGAGGGCAGTACATTCAAGGCCAGTACACGGGAATCAGCATTCCAAGGGCAGAGAAGAGAAGCCAGCCTCCAACTTTGCCCTGTGAAAACTAGACGTTTCATGTTGCATATGATAAGGATCCAGCCAGAATGGCTAAAACCATCCACACTCTGGGGGTACTGCAAGCACTAGGGGCAGAGGCTACTCTGAGGATGCCCAGCAGATCCGTTGCATGGGCCACAGGTCTTCTTCTAATCTTCGATCCCCAGGGCCCCTCAGAAGGCTTCTTTATTCTGGTTTTCAGGTCCCTCCCAATGATCTGTCTTCAGAAGAGCTCCACCTCCTAAGCAGTCTTCTTCCCCCAAGTTCTGTCCATCCCACTGAGTGTGTGTGTGTGTGTGTGTGTGTGTGTAGGAAGCAAGAGAGACAGAGGCCCACATGCATGCTTATAGCCCATCTAAGCCTTTCTCCATGGCTGGTCTTGGGCAGTAGCTGAAGAGTTGGAGCCCCCATTCTATGGGGTGAGCCTCATCCTTACCCTGTGTGGGAGCACTTGGGCAGTCCCCACAGGAGTCCCTGTCCTGGTGGGGAAGAGAAGGCACGCTCATTGCTCATTGCACGTGACTTGAGAGCTCTCACCAGAGCCTAGGTCTCAGGAGAAGAGAAAGCCAGTGGAACAGGAAGGAAAAGGAGGAGGGAAAAGGACAAACCTTGACAGTGGGATGACCAAGGGAAGAATCCTGGGACAGCCAACAGCTGCCACCTCCCAGGAAGACAGGAACCAAGGCCCCTTGACAGGAGCAAGACTCCACCCTCAGTGGCTGAGCCTCCTGCCCCGGAGGTTGGCTGGACCCAACCAGGCCTGGGTTGTGTGTATCCCCAGCACGGACAGTGTTGGCAGTTCTGAGGTCTCAAGGGCTGAGGGTTAAGCTGGCAGCAGGAAAGTTTGTGGTGTCAGCCCTTTTCTATCTCCCGCTCCCTCATCCTGCACCCTGCCCCCTGACAAGCCCCCAACCCAATCCTCCTCCTCCTGTCCTGCTCCTCCTCCCTTTTCCATTTGGAAGAAGGAGGCTTGCTGTCTTTGTATTTTAACTGTAGCAAAAAGATTAAATTGTTTACGAGCCGGGAGCCTCTGCTGGTTGGATGAGCCGGAAGAGACAAAGATAGACATTCTAATTCTCCCCTGTTCTCCAGGCCTCCGTCCCCCTGGCTGCTGCTAATTCTTTTATCTGCCCCCAACACTCCAGGCATTATGTGCATTCATAAAAAAGGGGGGGGGAGTGGAGAGAGCCCTCGCCGAAGCCAGCAAAATTACTGTTCTCTGCGCGGTTTCTCCGATAGCAATCTCTTGAATGCTGATTACTTTTTTCCCCCTCTCCCCTGCCCCCTCCCCCCATCCCCAGCACCCAACATAAGTTGGTCTTTAACCCTTTATCTTTAGCAAGCAGAAAGACACGGAAAACATCTCACTCAGTGGGTGGAAAAAAAAAAGCAAGGCGGGTGGGGGGGGGCAGGGAAAGAAAAAAAAACCCAGCACAGAGAAGAATTACTGTTATCTCCTCACCAGAAGAGGAACAGCAGAGATAAGGGAAGCCTGAAGAATTAAAAGAAACGTAACGTTGGGGCTCTAAATTCATGCCGAAGCCCGTTGTATTTGTCTGTCACGGGGGTTCATAATTTTCCGAGGTTGTTTTGATAGACTTATTGTGCGGACTGCATAGAAAACTCATCAGCATTTGTTGCCTCTGAGCGTTATTGTCAGAGGTAACTGCGTGTCTATAGACCGGGGGAGATAATGGCTGAAGTAGAAAGCAGATAAAGCCCAGGCTCTTCTCATTAAGGACTATCTCTGCCTCCGCAGACCGGCCAGGATTGAGTGACTGGGGCGGCAGCACGGGGCATACATTATGCCAGCAAAAGCAAAAGGCGGCGGCATGAGTGCGGGCAGCTGGAGGACCCCGCGGCCCTGGATGAATGGCCGAGTGGAGCGCTTCGACGGTGCCTGCAGCCTGGTCGGCTGCAGGGGTGCCGGTCGGGGGCACCCACGGGCTCCCTGAGCTCCAGGGATTTGTGGCAGAGCAATGCGAGGGGGGCGGGGGGGTGGTGCAGTGCAGGCAGTTCTTTGGTTCCATTCTGACATTAGACAGGGGGAAATTGAGGTCTGGAGAAGGGAAGGAGTGTGTCTAGGGCCTTCCGCTGAGGGAGAGGGCAGACCAGGTTCCTGTGATTCTGGGGTCTTTATCTGGATCCATGCCTCGCACCTGCAGTGGCTGAGATGGGAGCCTCCCATAACCCAGCCCACTGTCCACGTGGAGGGGTCGTATACTCTTAACACCAGCTGCCTGTGGGTCCTTCCCTCCCTTCCTTTCTCCAGTATATTTTCATGGAGTGCCCATGAGGAGCCTGGCGCTGGGGAATGTGCGGGCACTCTGGTCAGGAACAAACTGTGTGTAACCCCCACCAGCCATCCTCCTCCCTCCATCTACTGTGGATCCACCCTCCCCAGCAAAGGAGCAGGCAGACCTGGGCGGAGAGGCTCACAGTGTTCTCAAGCCAAGCGGAAGGCCAGGTGGGGACGAGCTGTGCAGTGAAAGACTAGAGGCTGGGTCAGCAGAACTAGGTTTTGTGTAGCCTGGGAAGATGACCCTTCTCTGGTCCCTTTCCCATCTGTGAAATGGGAACAATAACGTAGCCAGTTAATTGGGTGCTCGAAAGGACTGAAGACATAGTTTATAGAAGGTTTGTTAGCTTGATGCCTGGACACGAAGTGCTCAGGAAGCCTGGGATTATCTTTACAATGATTGTTCCTCTGATGGCCCTAAGGACCTTCTGGACAGCTCAGTTCTGCTTCCTTCATCTGACCCAGGATGGGGCCTCCAGGGCAAGGTGTCTGAGCTGTAAGTGAATGCTTTTTTCCTTGTCACATGCTGCCATAAAGGGGAGGACCTGGCGTCTGAGTCCATTCCTCTCAGTTGGCTGATGAGAACTGAGCCCAGAGAAGAAAGGACCCAGCTTAGGGCACACCTTGGGCTCCAGGCAGAACTGGACAAAGGACCGGGTCTCACAGCCATGGGAAAACCTCGGGTGCTTTCTTTGACAGCATCCTGCCTGCTGGGTTGCTTAAGCCTGGGAGGCTGGCCAGGCAGGAGAGTACTGGTGCACGTTTGCAGCTATTGGGGGAAGAGGGGACCCAAGGCCCTGCCAGCAGCCCTAGGGGCCTGGAGCCCATATCTGAGGCTGTTCTGGTCTCTAGCCTCCTCAGAATCACCTGGGCCAGGCTTGGGAATGGCGGTGCTTTTAGCAGTTGATTGATCTGCATTTGGTTTGGCTCAGGCCAACTGACAGGGGCAGCATCAACAGCACAGGGATTTCGTGATTGAGGGGAGGTGGGCTACAGGCCAGAAGAGGGGCTCCGACAGATACTGGGGAGTCCAGAGGGTCAGCCTGGGAGTCGCTGACCACAGAGTCTGCAATATGAGCAATTGGGAGCCACCTGGCCCTCTAGTACTAGTGGGGAAAACCGACACAATGTAAGTTCTTACAGACAACCAGTGCAGTGAGTGAGAAAACTACAGGAGTACAGGCCAGGTGCAGTGGCTCACACCTGTACCCAGCCCTTTGGGAGGCCAAGGTGGACGGATTGCCTGACATCAGGAGTTTGAGACCAGTCTGGCCAATATGGTGAAACCCCGTCTCTACTAAAAACACAAAAAAATTAGCCGGGCATGGTGGCAGGTGCCTGTAGTCCCAACTACTCAGGAGGCCGAGGCAGGGGAATTGCTTGAACCAGGGAGGTAGAGGTTGAGGTGAGCTGAGATTGTGCCACTGCACTCCAGCCTGGGTGACAGAGTGAGAGACTCTGTCTCAAAACAAAAACAAAAACAAAAAACTACAGGAGTACAGAGGAGGGAGGAGCCAGCCTGGTCCAGGGTGAGGAATGGAGAGTCCAGGGTATAGCTGAGTGAAGGCTCAAAGATTAGATAGTGGACATGGTGGGGAAGGGCACTCCAAGCAGAGGGAACAGCCTGTGCAAGGACCTGGAGGCAAAGAAGAGCATGGGATGAGTCGGAACAGTGAGAAGTGGGTGTGCGCATGTGGCGGCGGGGGAGGCATGTTGGGAAGAACCTCAAATGCCAGAGGAAGAAGACAGGGCTTTATCTAGCACATCACTGGGGGCCCCAGTTTTCCAAATAGCTGAAAACGCTCACCTCCTGGAAAATCGGGCTCTGCCAGTGACCACTGCCCTCCTCAACCCCCTGATCTCCACCCCGGCTGTCACTAACTCAATAAGGGGCTGATAACTGATAGCTGAGCCTGGCAGGAGTGGCAGAATGTGGAGCAGAAAGAGCATAGACTCTGGAATGCCTGCATCTCATGGATTGTGTTAAATCTCCACTTCAACCTGTGTGACTTTGGGGGGTTGGCATGTAACCTCCTTGGACTCAGTTTTCTAATCTATAAAGTGGGGACAGCAGCTGTCTCATAGAATGACTGTGAGAATTATCTGGGGATGGTGTGAAGTGCCTGGAATGTTGCAGCCCTGAAACAAATGCCAGTTGTCCCTCCTCCACCCCCACATGCTGCCAGCATTCCAGTTGGGGCAGTGTGTCCTGGTATCTAGTCCTTGCCCTCCCCAGGCAGCACTCACCTGCAGGCAGCCCTGTGGGCTGTCACTCATCATCTGCCCTGTGCCCAACCACTGTTTCTCTTGCTTTTGCTGATGATGATGTCCTGGCATTGGGCCCAGTCCATCCTCCTTGGCAGAACACCTGGCATTTCACTCTACCTTCATCCCCAACCCCTACTACCTGTCAGTTCAGCCTTGCCAACATCCCTAGATGTGACCTACACCTGCCTAGACCCACAGACTCTTCTCTAGACCCTCTTGGCTCTCTAGGCCCGAGCTATTCCTAGTCCACATGTCAGTTCCGCCCCCTGTAATACAGCTAGCTACTGGGAGGTCCTGGGCCCTGGAAGGTCTCAAGTTCCCCTGCAGCTCAGGGTGGTGGGCTCAGCTCAGCCTCACAGAGAGAGTTATGGCTGAGAGTCAGGAAACTTGGTTGAATCCTGGCTAATGAATGGGCTGTGTGGCTGTAGGCAATACACTGGCCCTCTCTTGGCCTCAGATTTTTAACCAATAATTGAAGAGCATCCATCTCTAAGGCCTGTTCTGGCTGTAATGGTCTTGGATTCTAGGGAGGAGGGGCCAGAGGTCCACAGCAAAGGTCTGTAACCCCATTCCTCAGCGCCCTGAAAGGGCAGCAGGAAAGCCTCGAAACCCAGCGCAGCCCCGCCCCCGCTGTCTTGGCGAGGCCCGCACCCCCTCCTCGGGATTTACAATGGGCTGAATTCATTTGCATGACAAAATTGGCTCGGGTATCCAAGTGTTGCAGGAAGACAAGTGTAACATTACGCAGAACAAGCAGCTGGGAGGAAGGTTACCGCAGACAATGAGGGAACAAGCCGCCCGCCCACCCGCTGCCTCTGCCAACCTTTCATCCTCAGGCTTGAGGGGCTGCCTGGGGGCGGTGTCAGGGGCGGGGGAGGAGAGATCTGCAGGCTTGGGAGATGGCTGCCTGCCCAGGGATCTGGGCTGGGTAGTTGGGTTGGATGGGAGGGGAACTCTTGCTCCTAGGGTCTTCTCACTGTTAGGGTGAAGAGGTTTCCTTTGCTATTTCTAAATGCCTCTACCCTTTAAATGGTCCCAAAGTTACCTCCCCACTCTCAAGACTTGATAACACAAGAACATAATCACTATCCATGCATTGGTCCACTCATCCACTCTTTCATCCATCCACTCACTCATCCACACATCTGCCGCCTGTCCACCTGCCACCATCCATTCATCCATTCATCCATCCAACCATCCACTCATCAATTCACCCATCCACTCATCTAGCCATCCATCTGCCTGTCCGCTCATTCATCCTTCCGCAGGCCTTCCCACTCCCACGCACTCACCTATACACTCATCTATTTACTAATTCCTTTTCCACCCACGCATCCATGCATCTATCCTTCCATCCACCCACCCATCCACTCACTGATCACCAGTCCCCTCATTAATTCACCTATCCACCTTCCATCCAACAAAACCAGATATTGGACACATGTTATGTGCCAGGTACAGCACTGGGGATTTCTCTGCGCCTCCGCTTCCTTGTCTATAAAATAAGGGTAATAATGGGATCTACCTCACAGGCTTGACCCTGGCCCAGACTGTTTTATTTAGATGTATTTAGTAGTTTTATTTAGATTTATTTTAGTAAATAAATCTAAATTGTTTTCTGCTGTTAATCTTATTGGGCACTGGGGAATCTGAAGGTAAATAAAACAGAGTTGCTGCCCTAAAAGAAATCACACACTGTTGGGGAAAATTACAAGAAAACTGGCATTAGGGTTCCTTGTGGGATGTGCTGATCTGTAGGGAAATATTAACGGTTGTGGGAGGGTCAGAGCCTGGGCATCCTGTCTCATTCCAGGCTCTGTTGGGAGGTAGGAAAGGACAAGAAGTATTATTATTGATCTTTGTATATTACAGATGAGGAGACTGAGGCTTAGGAAAGTTAAAGGACTGCCCAAGACCACACCACTGCACAGAGACACCAGGACCGAACGCTGTATCTTCTGACTTGCGGCTTCCAACAGCCTGGATCGTGCTCTTCTTACCTCATTTAGGTAGCAAGAGAAGCTGCTCCAAAGCTGCCTTACTCCCAGATTGTGGGAACAGAACCAAGACATTCAGATCCCTTGAGGAGGAGAATGGCTCACCACGAGGGGGCCTCACCCAGAGCCCTGGGTCTTCTCTGAGCCCCTCACCTAAAGAGGGTCATGGGTGAATAGGAGCTGACAGATGAGGTGGGCCTGCTCAGGGGAGTAGGGTTGTGGGAAGGTGGACGTTCATTTGGTCTTTGGAACTGAGGCCTGAGCAATGCATTCTGGCTGTGCTATGGGGTGCACCAAGGATGTTGACCTCAGCATAGAATGTGGACTCTGCTTACCACGCCTAAGGGCTATGTGGGGCACAGGATGGAGAGGTGCTGTATGCAATCCTAATGGGTGGAGCCAAGATCAACCCATGAAAGCTGCAGGAAAATGTGCCTACATGAAATGTACAGGAAGGCACATTTGATCATTTCTAAGTATAATGATCAGTTCCCACCTCACAGAACTGTTCTGAGCAAAGTGGTCATGTCCTTGTCACTAAAAGCACTAAGATGCTAGAGGGGGCATAGTGTGGTAGAAGAATTGTGGCCTTCAGAGCATGTCAGGCCTGAGTTCGAATCCAGATGTTGCCTGATGCTATCTGTATGACCTCTGGAAAGTCACATAACTTCTCTGAGGCTAGTCTGAAAAATGAGAATTAGAAATCTCAATCACAATACTTTGTGAGAATCCAGTAACAATTACCAGTGCTTAACAGTGTGCCAGCGGGGTGTGGTGGCTCACGCCTGTAATCCCAGCACTTTGGGAGGCTAAGGTGGGTAGATCACTTGAGGTCAGGAGTTCAAGAGCAGCTTAGCCAACATAGTGAAACTAAATATATACTAAAAATATAAAAATTAGCCGGGTATGGTAGTGTGCACCTGTAATCTCAGCTACTCAGAAGGCTGAGGCAGGAGAATCACTTGAACCTGGAAGGCAGAGTTTGCAGTGAGCTAAGATTGTGCCACTGTACTCCAGCCTGGGCAACAAGAGTGAGACTCCGTCTCAACACAAAACAAAACAAAACAACAGAGTGTTGAGTAAGTCTTCCTCACAACCAATGCGTGATAGGTCCTTTAATTGTTTAAATAAACTTTTCATTTTAGAATAATTTCAGATACATGGAAAAGTTACAGAGATAGTACAGAGACTTCCCATAAGCCCTCCACCCAGCTTCCCCTACTGTTAACATCTTATGTCAGCATAATATTTTTGTCAAAACTAAGAGACCAACATTGGTACATTAGGTTCTTTAATTTTTAATTATTTCCACTTTGCTAATGAGGTTTTAGAGGCACAGAGAAGCTGAGCTTCCAGCCCCAAATCATGTTGCATTATGACACCTTCAGTGAAATGCAGTGTGGGAGAATGCCCAGCACTGATGTCTTTCCCATTCCAGAAAACCTAGGTGGGCCTGGGCGCCACTGTCTCTGTTATTAAGAGGCCCTGGCAGGCTGGGCCCCATCTCTGCACCTGTGTCCATCTTCCCTGCAGTGTCTTAGCAACAGAGTCAGTGGCACCAGAGGGACCACCCATGGAGAGCACTTTAGGAAGAGTGAAGATTGGCTCTGACCAGTGCTTAGCAACGGGCACACAGTAGGTGCTCTGTAAGGATTTGTTGCATAAATTAACAAATGAGCAGTGAAGTAATGAAGTAGAGAGCATTTCACTTTGTGTAGAAGACTAAATTCAGGCACTTCCAGGAGCTTTTCCAAATGTAAAGCTCTTGGAGCCTGAGGTGACCAGTCTCCTCCCTTGCTGGGCTCCATTCCTTCCCCGAGAAATCGGAAGCACCAATTTGCATCCTGAGCACAGCAGGCACATAACGTGTGATGCTGCTATTGGTATCTCCACCCACATTTTCCCTTGGTCCCAATTTCACCTCCACTTATTTAAATTGTATTTTACCCTGTTGTGCGTTTTCTGCAAGCTGCCTCCAGTCCTTGAGGGGTGTGTGTGTGTGTGTGTGTGTGTGTGTGTGTGTGTAGCAATGGTGGTACATAAAGAAACCAAGAGGCTGGGCAAGGTGGCTCATGCTGGTAATCCCAGCACATTGGGAAGCCAAAAGTCAAAGTAGGAAGATCGCTTAGTCTGGGAGTTGAAGACCAGCCTGGGCAACATAGGGAAACCCTGTCTCTACAAAACATAAAAAATTAGCTGAGTGGGTGGCACATGCCTGTAGTCCCAGCTATTTGGGAGGCTAAAGCGGGAGGATCGCCTGAGCCTGCGAGGTCGAGGCTGCAGTAAGCCATGATTGTGCCACTGCACTCCAACCTGGGCAAAACCCTATCAAAAACAACAACAACCAACAATGAAAAAATGCAAGCATGAAAAGAAAGACGCTGCGGAGTCAGTCACTGATGGTAACATGGGGCTTTGTGTCAGAGGTGAGATTGGTGGGTGGTCCTATACTTTGAGGTTCCCAAGGGGTGTACCAGGCCTCGTGCTGGAGATGCTGTGATGGAAGGCCTACCCTCTGTTTTAAGGAGCTCAGCGCCTGGCAGAGGGGTCAGTCAAGGACGCAGCCCATGACACTGGATGTGGTAAGAATCTCCTGGGGCCAGCCTGGGCCTCCAAGCACCCACCCCGACCATCACACAAGCTGCTTGGTTCTCTGAACCAAGGGCTTTTAGGGCCCTGGCTCTCAGCAATCTCCTCCCCACTTCTGTCCTTCAAAATCCTTCTCTTCACTTCCTGACCCTCCCTCGTCTCCTCCTTGTCCCCTCAGCAGCCCCAGGCACTCTCTGCCCCTCAGCTTTGTGATGGCCTCCGCTCCACAGTCTCAGGCCTCCATGTGGGAGTTTGGGTTTGGCTCCTCAGGAGACTGTGAGAGCCTTGGAAAGAGGAACTCCTCCTCTCCAGCATCCAGCACAGTGCCCAGCAAGTGGGAAGACATGAAAATGTCCCTCTAAGACTTGGTACTCCAATACACATCTGGGCTTGGTGCCGGTGGCAGGGGCCAGCAGCAGGCCTGAGTTTACTCATCTGCAGGGTGGGAATGGGAAAGGAGGGCAAGCCCCAGCCTGGGAGGATAGGCCATCACTGAGAGGGTCACCTCTGGGGCTGCTGCTGGTCTCTCCTTCTCCGCGGTGACCATGGGAGCTCTCGGAGCAGGTTTGACTGTGTTCCTCAAAAGATATGGCCAAAACCTAAACACCAGTGCCCGTGACATGACCCTATTTAAAATAGAGTCTTTGCAGATGTAATTTAGGATCTTGAGATGAGATCATCCTGAATTCAGGGTGGGTCTCAATCCAATGGCTGGTTTCCTTATGAGAGACAGAGGAGAGAGATTTGAGACACAGAGAAACAGAGAAAAAGGCCATGTGAAGACAGAGGCAGAGATTGGAATGAGCTCCGGAACACCAAGCTTGCCGGCAGTTCAGAAGGTGGGAGAAGGACATGGAATAGATTCTCCTTCAGAGCCTCCAGAAGGAGCCAGCCCTGCCAACACCTTGATTTCAGACTCTGGACTCTGAAACTGAGAGAGTACATTTCCGTCACTTGAAGCCACCAAGCTTGTGGCAGTTTGTGGCAGCAGCCCTGGGAAGCTAACGCAGCCCCTTTCTCAATATCTTGGTTTACCTGTCCCAAGCATGAGTTTTGGGTAGCCTCTTAGAACAATGAGAGGACATCACCCATCCTTCCCCTCAATCCAAGGACTGTGCTGGGAGATCTCACCAGCAACACTGCCACCTAAATGCTGGTATCTTCCAGCACACCCCTCCCTGCACCTCAGTTTCTCCATCTGGATAGTGAAGAGTTGGGTAAGTGGATTTCTAAGGTCCTTTCTAGCTTTAAGAGTCCATGTGACCCCAAACTATAAAACTACTAGAGGGCTAGGCACGGTGGCTCACACCTGTAATCCCAGCACTTTGGGAGGCTGAGGTGGGCGGATCACCTGAGGTTGGGAGTTCAAGACCAGCCTGACCAACATGGAAAAACCCCATATCTACTAAAAATACAAAATTAGCCAGGCTTGGTGGCACATCCCTGTAATACAAGCTACTCCGGAGGTGAGGCAGGAGAATTGCTTGAACCTGGGAGACAGGTTGCGGTGAGCCGAGATCGCGCCATTGCACTCCAGCCTGGGCAACAAGAGTGAAACTCAATCAAAAAACAAAAACAAAAACAAAACAAAACAAAAACAACAAACTACTATGAAAACATGAGAGAAATGCCTTATGACATTGGTCTGGGAAAGGGTCTTTTGGATAAGATCTCATAAGCACAGGCAGCAAAAGCAGAAGAAGAAAGTGGGATTATATCGAATTGAAAAGCTTCTGCACAGCAAAGAAAACAACCAGCAGAGTGAGGTACAGAATAGGAGAAAGTATTTTCAACCTATGCATCTGATAAGGGGTTACTGTCCAGAAGAGGTAAGGAACTCAAACAACTCAGTAGCAGAAAACTACTCAGGAGGCTGAGAAGGGAGGATTGCTTGAGCCCAGGAGGTTGAGGTTGCAGTGAGCCATGGTCATGCCATGGTACGCCAGCTTGGGATCCCGTCTCAAAAAAAACAAAAAACAAAATTATTTGATTAAAAATCAAGCAATAGACCTGAATAAACATTTCTCAAAAGAAGACATGCAAATGGCCAAGAAGTATATGAAAAAAAATTTAACATCACTTTTTTTTTTTGAGACAGGATCTGGCTCTGTCACCCAGGTTGGGGTACAGTGGTACGATCTGGGCTCACTGCAACCTCCGCCTCCCTCCCAGGCTCAAGCCATCCTCCCATCTCAGCCTCCTGAGTAGCTGAGACCATAGATGTGTGCCACCATGCCTGACTAATTTTTGCAGTTTTGTAGAGACAGGGTTTCATCATATTGCCCAGGTTGCTCTTGAACTCTTGAGCTCAAGTAATATGCCTACTTTGGCCTCCCAAAGTGCTGGGATTACAGACGTGAGCCACTTCATTCAGCCCTAATACCACTAATCATCAGGAAGATGCAAATCAAAACTACAATGAGGTATCATCTTACCCCGGTTAGGATGGCTATTATCAAAAAGACAAAAAATAACAAATGCTGGTGTGGATGTGGAGAAAGGGGAACTCTTATACACTGTCGGTGGGAATGTAAATTAGTATTGCCACCATGGGAAACACTATGGAGGTTCCTCAAAAAATTAAAAATAGCTTGTAATCCCAGCACTTTCAGAGGCTGAGATGGGAGGATTGCTTGAGCCCAGGAGTTCAAGGTTTGGTGAGCTATGATTACACCACTGTACTCTAGCCTGGACAACAGAGACCCTATCTCAAAAGAGAGAGAAAAGAAAGAGAAAAGGAAAGAAAGAGGAAGGAGGAGGAGGAGGAGAGGAAGAGGAGGAAGGAAAGAGAAGAGGAAGAGGAGGAAGAAGAAGAAAGAAGAGGAGGAGAAGGAGAAGGAAGAAGGGAGGGAGGGAGGAACTAATAGCAATCCCACTGCTGGGTATATATCCAAAGGCAATGAAATCATATGTCAAAGAGACATCTGCAGTCCTATGTGTATTGCAGAGCCTTTCACAATAATCAAGATGTGGAATCAACCTAAGTGTCCATCAGTGGATGAGTAGAAAAGAAAATGTGGTACCTAGAAACAATGGGATACTATTAAGCCATACAAATAATGAAATCCTGTCATTTGTGGCAACATGGATGGACTTGGAGGACATTATGTTATGTGAAATAAGCCAGACACAGAACGTCAAATACTACATGATCTTATTCATATGAAGAATCTAAGAAAATTGTTCTCACAGAATAGAGAGTAGAAAAGTGGTTTCCAGAAGCAGGGAGCTGAGGGTAGGGGGAAGGGGTGGGATGAGGATAAATTAGTCAACAGATCCAAAGTTATAGTTAGATAGGACGTGTTCTATTGCACAGCAGGAGGGCTGTAATTAACAGTATTGTGCCAGGCACAGTGACTCATGCCTATAATCCCAGCACTTTGGGAGGCTGAGGCAAGAGGATGGTTTGAGTCTAGGAGTTCGAGAGAAGCCTAAGCAACATAGGGAGACCCTGTCTCTACAAAAAATAAAAAGTTAGCTGAGTGTGGTGGAGCATGCCTGTAGTTGCAATTATTTAGGAGGCTGAAGTAGGAGGATCGCTTGAGCCCAGGAGGTGGAGGGCGGCAGTGAGTCTGTGTTCTACAGCCCAGACTGGGCAAGACCCCATCCCAAAAAAACAAAACAAAACCCAAAGGTGGCATTTTGTGAGTGCCCATCACATATAGGCATTTTGCTCTGGGCTTTTTTTAAAAAAAAAAAAAAAAACAGGGTCTCCGTCTGTCACCCAGGCTGGAGTGCAGTGGTGCGATCTCAGCTCACTGCAACCTCTGACTCCCACCTCAGACTCCCAAGTAGCTGGGACTATAGGCGTGCACCACCATGCCTGGCTGACTTTTTCAGTTTTTGTAGAGATGGAGTTTCATCATGTTGCCCAACTCCTGTGGGGCTTAAGCAATCCTCCCACCTCGGCCTCCCACGGTGCTGGGATTATAGGCATGAGCCACTGCTCCCGGCCTTGCTTTGGGCTTTTCTAAGCTCTCCATTAGTCCTTAAAACAACCTTGTGAATTGGGACTCGATACCCCAATTCCACAGAGGAGCAAATGAAGAGGTTGCGGGGGTTGGCTTCCCCAGGCCAGGGATTCTGCAGAAGCAGCAGAGGTACCCCTGTGTGCCGTCCAGCTTGGAGAATGGGGCAGGGCAGGAGCACAGTCTTGGTGAGGGTGAGACATCACTTACAAGGAACTGAAACATTCACATTTATTTAAGGGGAAAGGAAAGAGGGGAGAGAGGGAGGGAGGAGGAAGGGATAAAAGAAAGACAATGTGGGGGGATTTATGGGAGGATTCAGGGGTCTCTCACTGAGAGCCCGACTCGGGCTCTGCCCTCCCCTTGACTTCCCAGTCAGCTGCAGATGCTGAATTCTCAGCAACCTGATGGCAGGGGGGCACTCTAGGAACACGAGATTGGGGTTGTGATGTCAGGCACGTGACCAGGCGGTGCCCAGAGCTCTGCTGACTGCAGGGATGACCTTCATGAGGGGCTGCCCCACTTAGGCCCTTGTGCCTGTCTTCTGCTAAGCGAGGGCTCTGGCTCTCAGCTGAGCAGGTCTGCAATCCATCCGCTCTCTCTAATTAATAATGACAGCAGCACCACTTCCCGGGCACTGCACTGTGGCCCTGAGATCAGTGCAGAGCCGGCTGCCTGGGCTCCGATCCCCGCACCACCACTTTCTAGCTCTGTGGCCTGAATGTGTTACTTAATGTCTCCAGACCTTCATTTCCCATCTGTGAAATCGGGATGTTCTAGCTCCCACATAGATGTTTGAAGACCAGCTGGGCTCCTGTGTCAGCGGAGAGTGGGGGACACAGTAAGCTCTTTCTACAGGCAGTTTTTGCCATCCTCAGCATCATGGTTCTGTCATTATTCTTATTCCTACAACACTACCAACATCGAGGACATACCAAGCACCGTACTAACTGCCTTCTTAACTCATTAGTCCTTATGGCCCCAGAGAGGAGGAGGTTGAGGCTCCAAGAAAGCACCCGACTACTCACATAAGGCCGCTGGTCCATGGCAGAGCCTGCGCACCTGCCAAGCCGCGCGACTCGCAGACCTTACTAAGCCAGAGCCCAGCAGAGTCTTCCAAAGACAACAGAATCTTCCCATGTTTACTGGGAGGGAGGAGGAAGTATTTACTGGGCACCTACTGTGTTCTCATGATGAAATTTAATCTTTACACTTGACATAGGTGGTTGGTTTAATTATTTTCAAGGAAGAGATGAGGAGACTGAGGCAGAGAGGTTCCGTAGCTTACCTACTGCTGCATGGTAGCGCCACGCTGCCCACGCCGGGGAGTCTGGCATCTGACACCAGAGCCAGGCGCTTCCCAGACTGGAGCACTGCGGTGTGACTGTGAGTGTGTGGGTGAGAGCGAGCATATGAGGAGGGGGTTAACGTTTGCCTCCTCCTTCCTCCCACTGAACTGAGAGCAGGGTGTGTATGTGTAAGAGAATGTGTGCTGCTCTGTGTGTATGTGGGAGTGTGTATGTGTGTGAGAGAGGAAGTGTGTGAGAATGTGTGAGAGAGTGTGTGCTTGCGGGTGTGTATGTGAGAGAGATGGGGAAGAGTGTGCATGTGTGTGCCTGTGAAAGAGAAAGGTATACTGCTGTGTGTGTGCACATGTGACAGTGTGAGTGTCTATGTGTGTGAGAGTATGAGAATGTGTGTATGGTGTGTGTGTGCATGTATGAGTCTGGTGTGTATGTGTGTGAGAGTGCTGGGGCGTGTGTGAGAGGAAGAGTGTGTGGAGAATGTGTGTGAGAGAGAGTGTGAGAGACTGCTTTCGGGTGTGTATGTGAGAGGGAGAGGGGGAGACTGCGTGTGTGTGTGCCCCTGAGACAGAAAGGTATACTTCTGTGTATGTATGTGTTGAATGTGTGTGTGTACGTGAGACAGTGTGAGTGTATATGTGTATGTGTGAGAGGAAGAGAGAGTTTGAGAGAATGTGTGTGGTGTGTGTGCATGAGTGTGTGTGTGTGTGTGTGTGGTCTGTGGTGTGTGTGTGAGTGGTCTGTGGTGTGTGTGTGAGTCTGTGGTGTGTAGCCAGTGATGGGAGCCTCTGTCTCCTGGGCTCCTTATCCCAGGACAGTGTCTGTGGGGTGTGGATGGGAGTCACAGGGAGGCCTGGGAGCTGGGAGTGGGCACCAGCCTATTAATGCCACCCTCCTGAGGTGGGTGCAGATAAGTGGCCCCAGGGGGCCGGGCTGAGGCCCCTCTAACTGGCTTGTTGCCATGGGGATGCTAGCTGTGAATACAGGCCTAGAAGTCCAGCCCAAGCCTCCCCTTCCCAGCAGGAGTAGACCCCAGTTAGGGCGTGTTTGTCTGGGAAGGGAGCTCATGGGCCATCCCATCCATGCCTCCCTATTACTGAAAGCAAAGGCCTCTGTTCTTCCGTTTTCCCTCAGAGGACTGTCCTGGGTCAAGAGAGAAAATGGCTGTCTTGATGATCCCAACATTGGGGAATGGTGGGTCCCCTTGCCGTCTGGTGACCAGGGCAGGCAGGAAAACACACGTGGTTACACAGCCACACTTGTGTTCCAGACCATACAGCCAACCCCACCCAGAGACCAGACCCCTGCTGGCATCGGGGCCACTGAGAGGTTCGGGTGGGTCCCCGAGCAGGGGCAAGTTTATGTGAAAACCGGTAGCTCTCCTGTGGTGGGGTCCGCCTGGAGTCAGGACACGTGAGGGTTTTCGTTAATACTTTCTTGTGAAAATTTTCAAACATTAAAAGCTGGAGAGAGCATTTAATGAACCCCAAGTACCCACCACTCAGTTGCAACAATTATTAGCTTTGTCCATCTCGTTTCATCTGTCCCCTTTTTTTTTCTTTTTTTTTTTTTTGCCAGGGTAGTTGAAAGCAAATCCCAGCTATCAGGTGATTTCATCTGGAGTGACTTCAGTAAGTACCTCTCACTAACTGACTATGCCAGGATCACACCTGAGGAAATTAACAGTAATCCCGCGGTGAGTATCAGCTGACACTCAGTCCCTCTTTAACTGTGACCCTCCCCTCCCTCTGGTAAATATGGAAACCCACACTGCAAGGGTGGACAGAGGGCCTTGTGAGGGGTGGCTTCTGTGCTTTAGCTTTGGAGCCTTAAGAGGGTGACGGTTGAATGCCTGTGGCTTTGGGTGGGTTGTTTTGCTTTATAGGGCCTCCCTTTCCTCCTATGCTGAAGGTACTGACCTCTCCCAAGGCTGTCGGGAGGAATGAATGAAATTGTATGAGTGCAGTACTGGGTACATTGTAGGGCCCCAGTGAATGGTGACGGTGCTTATGATGTTTTCTATTTTGCATATAAGGAAATTGAAATTCAGAGCAGGAGAGTGACTTGCTCAAGCTCACACGGCTCAGAGTAGTCAAGCTGCGATGGAAGCATAGGTCTTCTAAGTGCTCTGGGATGTGCATTCAACCAGTATTAGAGGCCCCTCACCCCCTCTAATACTGCCCTTGGCTGCCACCACCTTGTACTACAAATGGAAATGACACAGAGGGTGACATGAACTGATCCCTTTTTCTCGATAGCCACTGGATCATGGTGCTGTGGGCTGAGCAGATGATTGATAGGACATCACTAGGCCTGGCTCCAGGAGAACTGGAACAAGATCTTGCCCCTCTCTGGCCCTCAGTTTCCCTATCTGTACCACAAGGGCCTTGACCTCCGCATGGTCTTCAAGACCTCTTCCAGTTCTGCTTGGTTTGCCCCAGTGTTAGTAACCCTGGGAATGGGAGAGAGGGAGACACTTGAGGGTGATGGGGAGCTTCACAGCAGCCCAAGACCCCAGGCTGTGGGACAGTGTGGGATGAGGGCGACCCTCCACATTGGAGATCAGGGATGGGGTGGCCCAGCTGGGTAGAAGTGAAGCTCCCCACCCCCACTGGATTTGGAACCTCCTGAAATGAGGGCTGTGACTTGTGCATTATAAGCGTTACAGAGATGAGATAAGAATTTCATTGATGTAATGGATAGAACACTAGATAGGAGATCAGTAATGAAATAGAAGACTTTACGAACCCTGTAAACCAGCCAGACCTAACAGACACTGCTTTCTAACGGCAATCTAAGAGCACACTCCACCCAACAGCAGCAGAATACACATTCTTCTCAAGCGCACATAGAACATTCTCTAGTATAGATCATATCTTAGGCCACAAATCAAGTCTCAATAAATTTAGAAAGATTAAAATTACACAAAATATGTTTTCTGAGAACAGAGGAATGAAATTAGAGAACGGAAGGAAATTTGGAAAATTCACAAATATGTAAAAATTAAACAATGCACTCCTACCTAACCAAAGGGCCAAAAAATAAATCACAAGAGAAATTAGAAAATACTTTGAGATGAGTGAAAACAAAAACACAGCATACCAAAACTTACAGGATGCAGTAAAAGCAGTGCTCAGAGGGAAATTTATAAACACCTGCATTAAAATAGAAGATCTCAAATCAATAACCTAACCTTCCACTTTGCTAAAAAATCAAGAGCAAACTAAATCCAAAGCAAGCAAATAAAAAGAGCAGAGATAAATGAAACAGAGAAGAGAAAAACAATAGAGAAAAATCAGCAAAACCAAAAGTTGGTTGTCTGAAATGATGGACAGAATTGACAAACAAACAAAAAAACAAGAGAAAACTGAAATCACTAAAATGAGGAATGGAAGTGGAGACCTTACCGCTGACCTTACAGAAAGAAAAAGATTATACAGTTTCACTGATAGAGAGATTTGAAAGAAGCCCCACGACGTTTCTAGAGATTGGAGACAACATCTGAAAGTGGTTACCGGTAGTTGCCTTCAGAGAAACAGGGCTGGGGCGGGTGGAGCTGGGACACCTGCTTTTTATTGTGAATCCTTAAGGGCTATTTTTGTAAATGCTTTGATTGTAAAATATAACACACATACAGAAAAGTGAATTTTTTAAAAAGTACTGCTCAGTAATTTATCACCAAGCGAATATCCATGAAACCACCCTTTGGTCAAGAAGCGCGTTGCCATCTCCCCAGAAGCCACTCCTGTACTCTATCCAATCCTCCCCAAAGAAAACCACCATTCTGACTTTGACGGCAAATACTCTTGTTTTCCTTGATAGTTTTGCCGTCCTCACACACAGTAGTTGGGTTCAGTTCATGCTCTGGACTTGATAAATCCAATCAGGTAGCAAGTCCTCTTTTGGGTCTGGCTTCTTGCATTTTACATTGTTTGTGAGATTCCCCATGTTGTTGTAGGAAGCAATTGTTGGTTCATTTTCTTTGCTGTATCATATTCCATTTCATGAGTACACCATCATTTATGTGTCTGTTCAGCTACTAATGGAATGGGCTTTTAAAAAAGCCATGTACCTACATATAGGTTGATTAAAATATTTTCAATAAAATGCACATTTAAAATGCAACTCAATACATGTTAGTTTAATTTCATCCCGAGGACCCTCATTTCTTTTTCTGCTCCAACAAGTCATGAAGCCAGTCTGGGTCAACAGGCCGTTTAAGCAGGAGCCCAGAGGGAACACAACTGAGAGATGCCCACCCCTCCATGGGGTCCTCTCATCAGCCCTCCTCCCCAAATTTTCAGCCTCAAATGGGGGAGGTCACACAGGTGGAGCAAAACCACTCTCTCCCTTCTACCGGAGGTCTGCAGATTCCTGACACGAATACGTGTGCACACACAGACAGGCAAGAGCGTGCCCCCCCTCCCCCAGCATGAGCACATACACGGGCACCTGTGTGTATCCGAGAAGTGGCAATGCCTGACAGCACCTGACCAGCAGGCGAGGTCTGTACGTGGAGAAGTTGGCAGAAGAAGAGGAGGGGAAGGAGTGGGGGAAAAATCCCCTCATTTCTGAAGAAATGTCCCAGATTAGATTTGTAAATCAAAAACCAATATATAACATGCAAGAATTGATCTGTTTTATATTCCTCAGTTACATTTTTGTGAAGCACATTTAGAAGATTTAGAACGTATTTGCGCCTGCTGGTTGGGCCATTATATGCTTGAGTTCATACATCTATTTGTGAGGCTATAAAACAGGCATCGACTACCATGTAAATTGTGTTCTCCACAATAAATTATATGCATACTTGCAAAAATACATAACTGCCGTGGCTGGGCCAACGCGGCCAGAATACTAATGAGGGCGAAAGTTGCTTTGTCCCTCTTCTCCGGCCTAATTTAGCCTCTACATCAAAAATTATGTAGGAAAAATCACTTTATCCTCTCACTGAGAAATAAAATAGCACTCATGGGCACCCTCATCTCTTCCCACCCCCCTTCCTTTTAACCGAACACTACCATTTTCATACTAATTTTAGCTGCTCCAGGTTTACTGGGAGGAAGCCTGGCTGAGCTGAAGCTGGGGCGCCAGTGGGCCACCTGCATGTACGAGGAGGCTGTGGGAGCAGACACGTCCGCGCATGCACACACACACACACACACACGTGTGCACATTCCCTCTATGTGCCTTGAATTCGCTTGTGCCCGGGCACGTTCACAGCATGCACACAAACCTACATGTAAATGTGAAGACTCGCCGCAGACACGCATGCGCAGACACGCATGCACAGACACTCCATGAGCATTTGCCCACGTGGCACAGATTCAGTCCCTCTCCCTGGTCCAGATTCCTGTGCACAGAGACACATTGGGGAAATTCAGTTCAGTTTGGTTCAATTCAATTCAATCCAGGTCAGTCCAGCAAACACTGACTGAGTACCTACTATATGCCATGGGCTGTACTCGGCATTGGGACTACCAAGATTTTTTTAAAAAAAGACAATCTTAGCTTATAGCTCAGGGGAAAAGGCAGCTTTAGGGACGAATGCAGACAAGTCAGTGTGCTGAGGGTTGCAGCAGAGGCAGAGAGCGTACGTACACACACTCACCCTGCTCATTGTCAGCGTGCATATTTTCCAGTACTCACATGTGCACACACACGCACACACCTCACACTGCGCAGACTCACGTGTGCATGTACAACACACATACACACACTGGTACACACAAGCACCAGCATAGCCACCCTCCCACTGGCACCGCACGCATGTTGGTGCCTGCCTCACCTCTGTCTTCCCCGCAAGCCCAAGTGAACCTCAACCCTGTCTGGCTTGCCTGCCTTTGGGTCTGTTGCCCTCTGTCTATCCTGGAAGCAGAACCATTTCCCACACCAGGCTGGCGAGGGTTGCTCCCACTTCTCCCAGGGCCCCGCCCAAGGTTCTGTCTTCCTGGGAGCTTCCGAGGGCTCACAAGAGGAAGAAGTAGACACAGGAAGATCTCGTTTCCATGACCTCAGGCCAGTCCCTGCCCTTCCCGGGCCTCAGTTTACTTATTTTCTTTCTTTCTTTCTTTTTTTGAGATGGAGTCTCACTGTGTCACTGAGGCTGGAGTGCAGTGGCACGATCTCAGCTCCCTGCAACCTCTGGCTTCTGGGTTCAAGCAATTCTCCTGCCTCAGTCTCCCGAGTAGCTGGAACTACAGGTGCAGATCACCATGCCTGGCTACTTTTTTTGTATTTTTAATATAAACGGGGTTTCACCATGTTTGCCAGGGTTGTCTTGAACTCCTGACCTCAGGTGATCTGCCTGCCTCAGGTGATCCACCTGCCTCTACCTTCCAAAGTGCTGGGATTACAGGTGTGAGCCACTGTGCCTGGCCTACCCTTTTTAAAATGTGGGAATTGGATGGCCTCTGAGGCCATCAAGCTCCAGGTGTCCACTGTTTGTTGCTGAAGAAGGTGGGGCCTCTGTCCAAGTCGGAGAATGTGAGACAACTGCAGAGATGGCTCCAGCCTGGAGGCATCTCGGCCCTGCTCTGAGCTCCCAGCCTAAGCAGAGCATTGGCTCTCAGGGGCAGGCCTCACCAGGGCAGGAGAAGCCATGTCCTGGAAAAAAGGAGTGGCAAGATGTGGTGGGGGAGAGAAACCTGGGTGCGAAGAGGGCTGGCTCAGATATTTACAGGTGCCAGCCACAGTTCTAGGGGACTTCAATTCTATCTTCAAACACCTGAAGGGCTGCCATGGGGCAGAGGGAGAGGACTTCCGCCGCATGACCCAGTTGGTAGAACTAGGACAGCAGGAAAGTGGTGGAAGCTCCGAGGAGACAGCCAGCGTTTGGTTCAATATAGCGATCAATGGGATTTCTCCACGTGCGCCTGCCCGCAAGCCTGTGTGGTGCAGTCGGACGTTGTGGCTTCCGTTTCCTTGCACCCTTTCTTTCCTCTACTCCCCTATAGCTCATCCTATGGCTTTTTTCACACCGTACTGTTTTCTCTTTATCTCAGCTTGTTACTGGAGTAGAAAATACTTTCTTTTTAAAAACGAAAATCGGATTTTTTATTGAGGAGAAAATATTAAGTGCACATGATGAAAACTTCAAATTGGTCAAAAGGTGTACTGTGAAAAGTAGGTCTCTCTGTGGCTGCCCAGTCTCCTCCAGTTCATAGTCATCCAGCTTCCTTCTCCAGAAACAACCACTGTTACCAATTGTTATGTGTTTTCTCAGAAATACACTGCACATGCAAGCATCTTTCTGCTTATCTGTCCTTTATTGAACACAAATGTGAGCATCACGTGTCCTGATCCTTGCTTCCCCCTCCCCCCATCCCAACCTAGTTACAAAGCTTGGAAGCTATTTCTAAGGAAAAGTTCTCCGCTGGGCAATATCTGACAAGGAAATGGGCTAATGAGCTCTCAACACTGGGGACACGGAGGCACAGGCTAGATGACCACTTGGGGAAAGAAAAACTGGAGAGTTGGGCCCTTCCTTGGGGGAGGAAGGTGAGACTCATGCCATCTAAAGCCCTTTCCGTGAACCAGTTTCTTGGATACAAAGAGAACAGCTCTTCATCTCATATTCTTCCCATTTCTCCCCACTCCCTCCCAGCACCCCACAAGCTAGGCCAGAGTCACCAGTGCTTAAAGCTCCCCAACCTTGGCTTCCAGCCCTTGCGTAATTGACAAGAATTCCCCCCTCCCTAAGAGATGGCCTCTCTCTGTGCCAGCCACATACCACTAAACTCCAAATTAAGAGGCCCAGCTGAGATTTCTGTCTTATTCCACCCATACTCCTGGGGCCAATCCTCTCTCATTTCAGGAGGGGAATGGAACTAGGAGTTTGGATTTGGGAAGGGGGGTAGAGGGGGCTTGCCACCAAAGCTGGTGCCTCTATGCTCCAGAGAGATGTGCGTGTCCTACCATGCGGCTTAAGACTTCTCCAAAACACCGTCCCCCCAAATCCAATAAAATTGCAAATTTCACTGTATTTCACAATATCCTAAATAAACATGAACAGCATGCATTTCTCTTCCTTGCATCAAATATTAATCTGCCCGTGGCCAGCGCCCGCTCCCCCGCGTGTGTGCGCACGCTGGGTAAACACCGGGGAGACTGTGATGCCAGACCTTCCCTTCTCTTCCCCGAGTCGAGAGCATGACAAATTTTTCTCCTAATTACACCTGCCACTGTTTGCCTTCTAATACTGTAAATCCTCCATCACATAGTTTTTCAGATTCGGGATTAGGTTCTCTTCCTGTCGTACAAATGATTGCAGGGGGCAGGGAGAGGGGAGGAGGCTGGCGTGGCGTGGGCTGCATGGCATTGCTCTTCATGATTTCACTCTGAGGGGCCCTGAGCTGGCACGGCAGTGTGTCCAGGCATCTCACCCTCCTTCAGGGTAGGAAGGAGATGTCAAGAGGCAGGGGGGGAGGGGAGAATGGAGAAAAGATACCTGCTCAGGTGGACAGAACCTGCTCACCCCAGCTTCATCAGCCCCCTAGGTGCCCAGGAACTCTAGGGATAATAAAGGTGCTGAGATCCAAGGGAGAAGATGAAGGTGCAGCTTCTGGTGCAGTGCCCAGCACAGAGTAGGTGGACAGGGAACTGGAGCCCCCTTCCCCCTTGCTCTGTCTCCTGGCTGGAGCATCCTTATCTCTCTCCTGGACCCTGAAAACTGCCTTCCCACTGCTTTCCACCTCACCTCACCCCTCTCCAAAGAACTCATTGTCCCCAGCTGCCATAGGCTCTTTCTAAAGCCCAGAGCCCTCTATCAAGACAGGTCCTGTCTCAGAATCCCCACTGACCTCCCACCATGTGCGAGTAGTGTCCAGTCCCATCCTCCACAGCCCTCTGCCACTGGCCCACCTCAATTCCCCTGCCTCATGTCCTGCCCTCAGTCTTCCTGTCCACCCACCATAGACTCAGCCCACCTCATCCACCGTCTCACCCTTCCCCAGATGTGCTGTGCAAATTGCTACCTCCTCTTCTTTGCTCTTTCCGCCTGGAATGAATGTCTGTTGAAATTTCAGCTTTCTTTCCAGGTGTTCACCCCCGATGACACCACCTCCTTGAAGCCCTCTTTGTGCTCCCATGGAGCTTCACATCGACCACATTTGGGGCTCAGACCTTTGCCTTGTCTGTCAATGGTGTAGGAGGGTCTATGGGTGCTTTCAAGGTGGAGTCCAGGTCTTCACCTCAATCCCTCTCTATTTTCCAAGTCTTGGCACTGCAGAAGGTTGATACCTGGTGCGTGGTCATGGGGAGTGTCCTCCTGTTTCTAAATCTCATGACCAAGTCAACTGCCTGCTCCAGCTGTGGGTGAGAACGGGCAGCTGCCCAGCCTGGCAGGTCACAGGGAACCCCAGCCAGCACAAGAGGATCAACCCCTCCAGGCTACAGAGGCAGAGGGAGGAAGGGGGACACTGCAAAGACCAGACCTCCCCTTCCCCTCTGTAGCCTGCACTGGTTTGATAGGGTCCACTCCCTACCTGTGTGTCTGGAGCATCCAAGCTGTGCAAAGGACACCCAAGTCATCCTCCAGGGGTTTTGGCATATGCAGTGTTATTGGCTATTTTAATGTGGTGAGGGAATGCAGGTAACAGCTTTGCCTTCTTATTACCCTGGGTTCCTAGAAGCCCTTCTGCCTCCAGGGCTGCCCCTGCCCATTGGTGCAGGAGGACCCCATCCTGCTGTGGCTGAAGCCTTGAGCTGGGTTAAGTGGGGCAGTCTCGGGCGGGCTCCAGCCTTTCAAAGCTCCCCTGGAGTTGTTCTCAAAGCCTCCCAGAGTCAGCTTGTTCAGCTTGAATAATAACTGTCCCTGGCCCTGTCCCCTCCCCACACATTTCACCTTCAAAGGGCTGGGAGAAATTTCCCTAATTAATTAACTCCTCTGCAGCCTGCCCTCCATGTCATTGGGTGATTAATCGTCACTGTGACTTTAAATCCAGGGGCGGAGGGAAGTCGGCAGTGGTGGACGCCAGAAGCAGGGATGCTGGGGCTTGGGGGAGGAAGCCTGAGGGCCTTTCCCTGGGTTGGAAGACCCCTGCCTCATCCCCATTCTTGTCCTTGCCCAGGGCCAGGCTGAGAGGCCCCAGAGCCAGACCACAAATACATCCATCAATAATCAATCAATGAGTCTCAAATACGAGATGGTGAGAACTAGGCCATTCTGGGAGAGGCGGGGTGGCTCCGCCTATTCTAAAGTCTGCAAAACAGGGTAGCAGTTAAGGACATGGGCTGCGGAATCAGGAGGAACTGAGTTCTAATCCTGACTCTGTCTCCTTCCAGCCGTGTGGCCGAGGGCAGGTCATTTTGCTTTCCGGGGCTTCGATGTTCTCACCTGTACAATGGGGATGAGCAAATAGGAGCCACCTCCCAGGGCAGCTGGGGGGATGAAATGAGATCACATGTGTGAAGCTCTTAGCATGGCGCAGGGGCACAGCAAGTGCAGGGGACGCAGCAATGGTGCGTCTGCTGCTGCTACATCGTGGAGGTGGTAAGGCCAGACTCCTCGACCCGAGGCCCCAGCTCGGTCCCTCCCTCCCCCCAGCTCTGTTGTCCTTAGTGGCTCTTCTTCCTCACCCGCTCCTCTGTGCAGAGTCACACAGCACAACCCAGCCACTGACTCACCTGCTGCAGCACGCTGGGCACGGTGCTTACCTTCCTGACGTCTTCATCTCCTGATTTACAAAACAGGGTAAACTGCCCTGCCTGCATGCTTCCAAGACTCTGGCATGCACACAAGGATGTGGTCAGCCCTTCCTCCAAGGAGTTCCATAACAGAAAAGACAGACGGGGAAAGAAATACTTGCAAATTCGGTGTGAGCTATGACAGAGGTGCACAGACATTCAGCAGGAGGCAGGCAATGGCATCATGGGCTCAGAGTGCAGCAAGAGTGAAAGAAGATGACTCCACACATAATAGTTGCTCAGTAAACAGTTTCCCTTCTCCAGCCTTACTCTCTCCACATGGCCTAACTTTTTAGACTTAGCTGCTTTCCACCTCAGAACCCCAACCTCTGTCCTTTCTGCTGAGCCTATAAATCTGGAAAGAGGGACAGAAGACGGGCCCTTGGGGAGCCCCTCCTATCATCACCAACCTTAGCTAACATTTACCATTTACTGTTTCCAGGCACTGGGCGAATGTGCTGCATGGATTAATCTGATTTAATCCAGGACCGCAGCTCCATGGAACAGTTGTCAAGGCTGACCCAGAACCTAAGGGAGACAGACCAGAGGGATAAACCCAGGGAGGATTTCACTAGGGCTGCAAAGACTGAGGGTTTGAAAGTGCGGCGTCCACTCGCGCTCTGCGTTTTCACTGGGAGCTACAATCCTGAGCTGCTGCTAATCGGCCATCTTGGATCTCTCCGAAGTGGGTGTGGCCAAAGAAGGGCGGTCCCATCCGGAAAAGCAAATGACCGGCCCCCAGACTCCAGGTGAGACGCCCGGGAGGCCCGTGGTGCTCAGGTTTCTTCACTCACGAGTTTAAAAAAGCTTCACTGACCTTGCACCCTGTAGTGGGGAGTTCGGTAAGCCCAGTCTCATCTCATCTCAGCAGCTCCTCTCCTCTGGCGTTCGGCCACCCCAGGCGCTCTATGAGACGGATACACTGGTGGGAGCCTGGGTGGGTGGAGGGTAGCGGTTCGTCCTGCCTACAGAAGGTGTCTGGGACTTAAAGCAGGCTCAGAGGCCTCTCTGGAATCTTCCAGTGCAGTTCCACACTTCCCAGTGAGTGTGTGGTGTGGTGTGGGCCTGGGGTGGTGAGGGGTGAAGGGGTGTGGAGGGAGGGGGACCAGAACTTGCTCAAGGTCACAGGGGTTCTTAGTAATAGAACCCAGACCTCTGGGCACCTAGGGTTTTCCAGAACAGGATTCCCAGTGGCTGTGGTGCGGATGGGGAAAGGGAGGGTGTGATTGTTGCCGTGCGGGGTAGGGGAGATCTGTCAGAAATAGCATGTGGGGGAACAGTCAGGGTGCAAACAGTATCCAGAAGGTCAGGGTGCCAACGTTTTGTAGGCAGCACAGGGTAAATTAAACAGGTTTTGAAGCAAACACACACGTCTTCCTCCCCCCGCCCCTTCTCAAGCTGTGTCACCACGGGCGAGTTACTTCACCTCTCTGGGTGTCAGTCTGCTGAACGCGAAGTGCTTAGTTCACAGAAAGGCTAAGACAAATGTCAATTTTCCTCTTTTTCCTTTCACTACTTGCCCCCCTCCCTGGGAGCTTCACCCTCCCTGTAATTCTTGGTGGACTCCTTCATTCACTCATTCGCAGGGGACCGACTTAGTACCAGGTACTGCTCCAAGCACTGCAGATAAGGAGTGAACAGACAAAAATGTCTACCCTCAGGGGGCTTACACTCTAGTGGGGGGAGACAGACAGCAAATCGCATCGGTTATTTAAGTGTCTGAGTGCTTGTGTAAGTGCTATAGAGAAGGCATAGCGAGGGGGGCCTATAGGGTGTTGTGGGAATGGATTCAATTTCAAATAGTCAAGGAGGGCCTCATTGAGAAGGTGACATTTGAGCAAAGACCTGATTGAGGTGAGCCCTGCTGATTTTGGAGGAAGGGACTCCTGGGCAGAAGGAACAGCCAGCACAAAGGCCCTGAGGAAGGATTGGCCTGGACAGTTCAGGGAGAGGCGAGGAGGCCGGTGGAAAGAGGGAGGCTGGCATGGTAGGAGGTGAGGTCGTGGGGAGGAGGCCAAGGGAGTCAGATGGGGCGGTGCTCACAGACCATTGCAAGGACTTCAACTCTGAAGGAAGCTGAGGGCCAGGCAGGATTTGAGTAGGGCAGGGACACGGTATGACTTAGAAAGAGGTCCCTGTGGCTACTGGTCAAGAGCAGGCTGTGGGGGGAACAAGGGTGAAAGCCCATTTGGAAGTTACTGCAGTCACCCAGGTGAGAGGCAGTGGTGGAGAGCAGTGGTCAGATTCCGGATGAATTTTGCAGGTAGAGCTGCCCAGGTTAGCTGATGGATTGGCTGTGAGGTTGAGTGAGGAAGAGGGGAGTCAAGGGTGATGAGGCCCGGAGGGGTCAGGGCGGGCTGCTTCCGAGTGTGCTGACTGTGAGCCGGTGCCTTTCTTGTGTACAGAACACATCTAGACTGCTGTCTCCAATAGCCTACACCCTGCAGTCCCCTTCTCTCCTGCTTCATGGAGCTCTGTAGCAGCCATTTCTACTGCAGCATGGACCTTGCATGGGAGCTGTTAGGAAGGGGTGTACACACACATGCACACACTCATATGCACACACATGTGCGTGTATGCATGAGCTGCCTCCAGGAGCTTCAGTCCTGTTTTATGTGATTGCATGCAAGCCTCCCTCCTCTGCTGAAGAATTGTTAAGGAGGCCGGGTGTGGTGGCTTACACCTGTAATCTCAGCACTTTGGGAGGCCGAGACAGGTGGATCACTTAAGGTCAGGAGTTTGATGCCAGCCTGGCCAACGTGGAGAAACCCCATCTCTACTAAAAATACAAAAATTGACCAGACATGGTGGTGAGTGCCTGTAATCCTGGCTACCCGGGAGGCTGAGGCAGGAGAATCACTTGAACCTGGAGGCGGAGGTTGCAGTGAGCCGAGATCACACCACTGCACTCCAGCCTGGATGACAGAGCAAAATCCCACCTCAAAAAACAAAAAGAAAGAAATGTGAAAAAGCTGAAGCCCTTCTGTATGTCTGAGCCTCGGTGTATTCATCTGAGAAGTAGGAGTGAGGATTGTGGAAGAACCCTGGGCTGGGCTGGGCTGAGGGTTATAGTTGTGTGGGTAGGAGCTAGAATGCCTGGATGTTGTTGCCATGAAGCTAGGAGAGAGCTGGAGGTTCAAGAAGGTTTCTAGATACCTGGGTAGGGGGAGGGAGTGCAGAGGGAGTGGGGTCAAGGTATGAGGTGTAGTCAAGGATGTGAGGTTGGAGGGTGGGGTGTGAGGGGTGGGCCCTTGGAAGAGCTGAGGGACAGGTCTGGGAGGGGCGAGGTGCTTGGTAGGTACTTGGTAGGGGCACAGCAGGTACTTCAGCGAGGCGCTGGGTATGGCAGCATATATGCTAGGTGCGTGATGAGCTCTCTAGGTGTTCGGGGCCCTCTGGTGAACGCACATCTCCTTGTTCACCTCCTCTCCCACTCCTGTCCCCTTTGCCAGCTCCACACTGCCCCCTGGCAGTGCCTCGTGTGCACCAGAAGCGCGTCCTCCCCGGGGCCTCGGCATTCTGTTCCCTCTACCGGAATTGCTTATCCTGGAGGTCCGAGTGCTCTCTTGCCTTCTCCACGGCTCTGCTCACAGATCCTCCCTAGCCGGGCCTTCCCTGACCCTATCCAATCTGCAGCCCCACCCAGCACTCCCTCTTCCCTTCTCTGACTTCATTTCTTTCCATAGCGTGTGCCACCATCTTTATCTATTTCACTGATTTTGTTTATTGTCTCCTTCCTCTAGAAGCTAAGCTCCATGTGGGTAGGGACTTATGGGTTTTTGTTTGTTTGTTTGTTTTAGAGACAGAGTGATGCTTTGTTGCTCAGGCTAGAGTGCAGTGGCCCGACCTCAGCTCACTGAAACCTCTGCCTCCCAGGTTCAAGTGATTCTCATGCCTCAGCCTCCCAAGTAGCTGGGGTTACAGGTGCATGCCACCACGCGCAGCTAGTTTTTTGTATTTTTAGTAGAGACAGGGTTTCACCATGTTGGCTAGGCTGGTCTTGAACCCCTGACCTCAAGTGATCTGCCCACCTTGGCCTCCCAAAGAGCTGGGGTTACAATGGTGAGCCATCGCACCCGCCCTGTTGGTTTTTAACAGTGGTAAAATATACATAGAGTACTTATTTCAATCATTTGTAGGTGTACAATTCAGTGGCATTAAATGCATTCTCACTGTTGTGTAAGCATCACTGTCTATACCCTATACTTTTTCATCATCTCCAAAATAAACCTTGAGCCCATTAAACAATTTCCCCATTCCTCCTCCTCCCAGCTCCCGGTAACCTCTATTCTATTTTCTGTCTCCCAATTTGCCTATTTTAGGTACCTTGTGTAAGTGGAATCCTACAATAGCGTGTTTGGCCAACTAAGCACATTTTCAAGTTCAATCTATGTTGTACTATATAACAAAATTCCACTTCTTTTATGACTGAATAATATTCCATCTCATGTAGTTACAATATTTTGGTTACAGCTGCATGCCCTGTGCCTGGCAGAGTCCCTGACTCGTGATCAGTGCTCAGTACATATTTGTTGAATGACTGAGTGAGTGAATGAATAAAAGGGATGATGAGTCTTTATGGTTTTGCTTTGGTTTTAGAAGCATTGCTTTTGAGATCCTAGAGAAGTGTTTGCATAGAGATGACAGTGAGTGCCCCTGGGTGTTGAGGATGAAGGGGGCTGAGGGTTAAAGGGTGTGTGAGCAAAGGCATGAAGAGGGGGTACAGCTGTTCTCCTGCAAAGGGGTTCCTTCCTGCCCTGGGGAGAGCACCTCCACCCTCCCTCACTCCAGAGGAGCTTGGGGCAGGAAGTCTTTTGCAGGAATCCAGTCTCAGGCTCCCTGCCCCTGGCCTGCTTCGGCTTCTTCTCTCCCTTTGGGGTGCTCGGGGTGTATGTGGGGTACTCTGTGCCTCGGGAGGGGGCTACAGGTCTGGCAGGCTGGAGACGATGTCCCTGCCGGGCAGCTGTCCTCAACCTGAGATTGCTGAGGGTCTGAACTCACCCGTGAGAGGGTCCAGATGTCCGGCCCCATCCCTGCTAATTAGTTCAATTAATTAGCGAGTGGCCTCATGGCTCTGGGAGTCCTGGGCTCCTTTGGCACGCTGGAACAGTACTGCCAACAGGTGTCGGGGGAGTTATGGGGGTCAGTGAAGGAGGCAGACTGTAGGCTGACCGTTCCCTGGACAGAGAGCCCCCTGCCCAAGAGTGATTGCAGTAGCTTTTCTCTCTTCTGCCTGACTGGGCCCAGGAAAGCCATGCCTGGGACATGGTGGGATGAAGGGAGGGGGCCCAAGTCCCACAGCCAGAGCTCCAGAAGGAATAGGAAACATAGCGTCACCTATTCTAGGTTGCTGCAGGAGACCTGGGCTCTGCCAGAAGACCCCCTGGGCCCAGGCGGAGATACAGCCCCTGTCCTGGGAGATGTGCCCAGTCTGATTTTGCAGACAGTCACTGTCCTGGGGGACTCCTGGTCAGATGAGGAAGTTAAAGAGAAGACAAATTTGAGACTGGGCACAGTGGCTCATGCCTGTAATCCCAGCACTTTGGAAGGCCAAGGCGGGTGGATCACTTGACGTCAGGAGTTTGAGACCAGCCTGGCCAGCATGGTGAAACCCCGTCTCCACTAAAAATACAACAACAAAAAATTAGCCAGGCATGGTGGCGCACACCTGTAATCCCAGCTACTCAGAGGCTGAGGCAGGAGGATTGCTTGAATCTGGGATGTGGAGGTTGCAGTGAGCAGAGATCGCATTATGGCACTCCAGCCTGGGTGACAGAGTGACTCCGACTTAGGGAAAAAAAGTGGGGGAGGGGGACACAAATTTGAGAAAACAGTCCCTGGGCCCTTTCAGTAACACAGAGATAAGTGCCACAGGAGAAGATCCAGAGAAGGGAGGGTGGGTCCAAGGGAAAGGAGCTGTCCTGCTGACATGAAGGAGTAGAGGGAAGATCTCAGGCATGGCCTTGAACCTCCTGGAAACAGTGAGCAGCAGCACTGAGTTGGGACTCGTTTTGGGGAGAAGGTGGCCAAGATACAGTACAGACCAGGCAGGCAAGAGCCTTCAGACTTCAAGCTAGAGATGCAGGGGACCCATTCAAGGCTGAGGAGGAAATCTGCCATTGTCCTCCATCCATAGGGGCTGGATGTGTGTGGGCCCAGCTCAGGGGATCGAATCAGAGAAGCAGCAAGCTCCCACCACCTAGGGAAGATGCTCCTGGTGAACGTCATTGCTACCAACTGGCCGTGGGCAAGAGAAAGAGGGTGGCTGGGAGAATCACAGTCTGGAGGAAGATATTTGGGATGAAGGGATGAATCTTTGCCATTTTGCTTTAGCTTTTTTAAAGGTCCCAGAGGAGCATTCACATAGAGATGACAAGCAATTAGGAAGGGGTACGAGGCTGAGGAAGGGGGTCAGACCAGAGGTTAAAGATTCAAGGCAGCCTCAACACCTTTACCTGGCACTGATTAGGTGTTAATAAAGATGTTCCTATTCTTCTAAGTGTGGTCTACGGAACAGCAGCATCAACACCACCTAGAAGTCTCAGAAGTGTAGAATTTTGGGTCCCATCCAGAACTGACTGCTATGGTTTGAATGTCTGTGTCCCCTCCAAAATTCACATTGAAACTGAATCCCCAGTGCAACAGTATTAGGAGGTGGGGCCTGTAGGAGATGATTAAGTCATGAGGCCTCCACCCTCATGAATGGATTAGTACCCTTATGAAAGGGTTCGCATGAACTCACCAGGCCCTTTTTGCCCCTCTGCTTTCTGCCATGGGAGGACACAGTAACAATGTGCTGTGCTGGAAGCAGAGAGCAGTCCTCACCAGACACAGAATCTACCGGTGCCTTGTTCTTGGACTTCCCAGCCTCCAGAACTGCCAGAAATAAATTTCTATTATTTGCATATTACCCAGTCTGTGATATTTTCATTGTAGCAGCACAAATAGACTGAGACACAGACTAATCAGAATCTGCATCTCAACAGGATCCTCCAGTGATTTGTGTGCACATTGAAGTTCAAGAGGCTCTGCTCCAGATGCTGTCATTGTTCTCCTAATTTTATGGTTGAGGAAGCTGAGTCTTCGATGGAGAAGAAGATGGCGAGGCCTTGGCTGGAGTGGTGAGTTCAGGTACTTAAGGTACCTGGGTTTAAAGTTCAAGGGACATAAGTTTCCCAGTGGGGAACAGGGAACAGGCGCAACGTGTGCTAGTAAATGTTTAACAATTGATTTGAGGAATGGGGGAGGTCCTGATTTGAAGTGTTTGCCAGTTTCCGTGGTATAACTACTCTCACTATGGTGGATTTCAAATTACCAACCTGATGGCACTGAACATGGCATTGGAAAGAGACAATCATGATTGGCCCCAACACAGCACTGATCTATATGTGTACATGTATTCCGCCTTCCAGATTCAAGCAATTCTCCTCACTCAGCCTCCCGAGTAGCCACACCTGGCTAATTTTTGTATCTTTAGTAGAGACGGGGGGTTTCACCATCTTGGCCAGGCTGGTCTTGAACTCCTGACCTTGTGACCCACCCGTCTCGGCCTCCCAAAGTGCTAGGATTACAGGATGAACCATTGCACCTGGCTGTATACATGTATTTTCTTAGCTTAAGAGAAAAATAAGAAGCAGCAGACCCAACCCCTCCCCCACCAGCCTTAGCCTCTGTGTACTTCCCCTACAGCCCTAAATGTAAACAGGGAGACAGACAGACTGGCAGACAGATAGATGGCGCTGTGCTGGTACCTCTGCATATGGTTAGCCTATGGTGTTGCATGTGTCTGTCCCCTTTCTTGGGGACAGGATCAGTGACATGTTGGCCTCTGCCCCCTATCCTAACTAAATGTCACCCTCAGCCAGACTGTTCCAGCAAGTTCTTTTCAGAAAGTGAGCACTGGAAGCTGAGAGTCCAGGCCTGGGTAGATATCAGTGGTCAGACATGCCCAGTTTACTCTTTTCACCTGGAAACCTGATTTCTCCTAAGTCTGAGACCACTGTGTGGGAGGGGCCCGAGCAAGCAGCCCTGTACTACGACCAGCCCCACCTGTAGCCTGTTCTTCCCATATTACCCAGAGCCTTCCAGGTCTGGGTTGCTGCCCATCTTTCTTTTGAAAAGCTGAGTAGCAGGAGACGCCTGGGCAGAGCCTAAAGCTCTAGGTTCTAGTCTTCCATTGCTGCTTACTCATGGTCCTGGGAACCCATTTATGACATTTACACACGTGTGTAGAGTGCTTTTGCATTCATAAAACACTTGGGTGTACACTGTCTCATTTCATCCTGATAAGAATCTTGCAGGGCAGGTGCTAGTATACTTTTTTTTTCCTTTTTAAATTCATTAGAATATTGTACTTTTTTAGTTAGCAGAGGAAGCAGGGCCTTCATGGCATTGAGAGAATTGTGTGACATCACCAAGCCAGGAAGGGCCGGGCTGTGCCGCAGCTGAGGTTCCGTCTACCCACCAGTAAGTGAGATGGGCACTCAGTTCTCTTTCAGGTCTCTTCCAGCTCTGGCATTCTGGACACTGGAAAGGTCAGGGGGAAAAATGCCAGGAGCTCTTTTAGTTTTTCAGACACACCAGACATTCTGCAGAGTGGATTGGGTGTCTGTGAGTGCATGGATATGTGTGTGCGTGTGTGTGCATGGATAGACAGGACTGGTATTGTGAGAGTGCGGCTGTATTGAGGGTACATGAGTGTGGACATGTGTGTAGGCACCCAGGTGTGCCTCTGGGTGTTGGTATTATGTGTACAGGTGTGGTTACATCTGCGTGTGCTAGGTGTATAGGTGCACAGGTGTTGCTGTGGGCGCAGGGTGCTGTATGACAGTGAGTGTGCCAGTGTGTGATGGACTGTGTGTGAATATGAGAATAGGTGCGTATAGTGAGGGTGCCTGTGTGACGGAGTGTGAGTGTGGATGTGTGAATAGGTGTGTATAGTGAGTGTACTGGTGTGTGAAGTGTGAGTGTGGATGTATCACTAGGTGTGTATGAGTGTGCCTGTGTGTGAGTATGGATGTGTGAATAGGTGTGTATATGTGAGTGCTGGTGTGTGATGGAGTGGGTGTGGACGTGTAAATAGGTGTGAATAGTGAGTGTGCCGGTGTGTGATTGAGTGTGTGTGGATGTGTGAATAGGTGTGTATATGTGTGTGCCTGTGTGTGGAGTGTGTGGATGTGTGAATAGGTGTGTATATGTGAGTGTGTCTGTGTGGCATGTGAGTGTGGATGTGTGAATAGGTATGTATACGTGAGTGTGCTGGTATGTGTTGGAGTAGGTGTGGATGTGTGAATAGGTGTGTATACATGTGTGTGCCAGTGTGTGATGGAGTATGAGTGTGGATGTGTGATTAGATGTGTATACATGAGTGTGCCAGTGTGTGATGGAGTGTGTGGATGTGTGAATATGTGCATATAGGTAAGTGTGCCGGTGTGATGGAGTGTGGATGTGTGAATAGGTGTGTATAGTGAGTGTGCCAGTATGTGATGGAGTGTGTGTGGATGTGTGAATAGGTGTGTATATGTGAGTGTGCCGGTGTGTGATGGAGTGTGTGGATGTGTGAATAGGTGTGTATACGTGAGTGTGTCAATGTGTGATGGAATGTGAATGTGGATGTGTGAATAGGTGCATATAGTGAGTGTGCCGGTGTGTGACAGTGTGAGTGTGGATGTTAATAGGTGTGTATACGTGAGTGTGCCGATGTGATGGAGTGAGTGTGGATGTGTGAATAGGTATGTATATGTGAGTGTGCTGGTATGTGATGGAGTGAGTGTGGATGTGTGAATAGGTGTGTATATGTGACTGTGCCAGTGTGTGATGGAGTGTGTGTGGGTGTGAATAGATGTGTATAGTGTGCCGGCGTGTGATGGAGTGTGAGTGTGGATGTGTGAATAGGTGTGTATATGTGAGTGTATATTGGGAGAGAGAAAACGCACAGCAGCACCGATTAACATCTGTCTGTCCTTCCACCTCTCTCAGCACCCTCGCCCACTCCTCCCACTCTGTGGTCCCTTCCGCCTGATCCTCAAGCTCTGTGGGGGTTTGGGGCTGAACGTCTGCCTCCTCCCCCTCCCCCACTGAGGACCAGGACTCATCTCAGGCCAGAGCGGGTGGCCACAGCCCCTATCCCCTGGGCCAGTGCCTGCGACGGGTGCTGGATTAGCCGAGGAGTGATACAATGGCACATATGGTCCTGAGTGCCGGGTGCGGCCCAGGGCCCCTTACTCAGTGCCATCAGGATTAGAGCTAATGAGTTGGAAGGAGTTAACAATGCTTTGGGCCAGCGGAGGCCCAGGAGGCCTCTCAGGCCCCGCGCTGCGGCCGCCTTTCACCACTGAGGTGTAATCCGCTTTGAAATCAAAGGTGGTACAAAGTATGAATTTAAATTTGACATTTACGGCTCCGGTGAGATGACGTATTCTGGAAAAGTCTCTTCTTCTTTAAAGGGGCTGGGAGTAGGGGAGAGGGTGGGGGGAGGGGAGGAGAGTGAAACCATCTGCTCTCAGAGGAAGGCCCAGGCGTGTCCGGGCCTGGCCAACGTTCCCCCCATGGCTTGGGCTCGGGGAAAGGGGTGGGTGGGAGTTTTGGGGGCAGATGGGAAGAAGGAGGGGGCAGCCTCATTCATTCTCCCAGCCTCAATTCAGAGGGTCCTCTTAGTATAGGGCTCCCTGATCCCTAGGAAGGAGCCCCTAAAAAGATAAAGCAGAATTCTTCCCAAAAAGATTTTTAGCCCCATTTTTTTTGTGTGTTGGATTTTTAAAGTTTTTTTTTTTAATTGTGGTAAAACATATATAACTCAATGTACCATTTTAACCATTTTTAAGTATACAATTCAGTGGCATTAATTACATTTCAGTGTTGTAAATCTATTACCACTCTGTTTCTAAAACTTTTCCCCACCCCAAACAGAAACCTTGTACCCATGAAGCAATAACTTTCTGTTCTCTCCTTCCCACAGCTCCTGGTAATGTCTGCTTTCTGGCTCTATCAATTTGCCTTTTCTAGATGTTTCATATAAGTGGAATGATACAATATGTGTCCCTTTGTGCCTGGCTTATTTCACTTAGCATTGTATCCTCGAGGTTTATCCATAGTGTAGTATGTGTCGTAACTTAATTCCTTTTAATGGCTGCATAGTATTCCATCTATGTCTATGTCATATTTTGTGTTTCCATTCATTGGTTGATGGACACTTCAGTTTTCTCACATTTTGGCCATCGTGAATAATGCTGCAGTGAACATGGGTGTACAAGTATCTGTTGGAGTCTGTTTTCAGTCCCTTTGGGTCTATACCTAGGAATAGAATTGCTATCATATGGTAATTTTAGTTTAACTTTCTGAGGAATCTCCAACTGTTTTCCACAGTGGCTGCACCATTTTACAGTCCCACCAGCAATACAGAAGGGTTCCAGTATTGCCACATCCCCTCCGATGCTTATTTTCTGGGTGCTTTTGTTTAATTATAGCAATCCCAGTATGATAGAGTGATAGCTTCCTGTGGTTGGTTGGTTGGTTGGTTGGTTTTGAGACAGAGTCTCCCTCTGTTGTCCTGGCTGGAGTGCAGTGGCGCCATCTCGGCTCACTGCAACCTCTGCCTCCTGGGTTCGAGCCACTCCTGCCTCAGCTTCTCGAGTAGCTGGGATCACATACTTGTTTGCTAATTTTTGTGTTTTGAGTAGAGATGGGTTTTTGCCATGTTGGCCAGGCTGGTCTCCAACTCCTGACCTCGAGTGATCCACCTGCCCCGGCCTCCCAAAATACTGGGATTACAGGCGTGAGCCGTGGCGCCCAGCCCCTCTTCCTGTGGTTTTGATTTGCATTTGCCTGTGCCTAGGGAGACGGAGCTTTGTTTCCTGTGCTTGTTTGCCATGTGTGCCTCTTCTTTGAACTTGGCCCCATTTGATAACACCCAGAAGCTGAGGCTCTCCCTCCCAGGTATGGTGTGGCGTCCTGGACCCTGCTTCATTTGGCCCCAGCCCCTCTAGGCTTTCATCCTGCCCTAGCCTTCACACTCCCAGCAGCCTCAGCGACTCGCACATTTCCCACACATCTGGATCTGCTGACTCTGGGCTGGGTGGAAGAAGGGGAGGCATCTGCCGCGTGTGGGCACTAGGACTCCCTCAGTCTGCCTTGCTGAGACCCTTTCCTCACAGCCCGCCATCATGTCTCCTACTCACTCTTCCAGGCCAGACAGCGCCCCCTCTGGGCTCCCCGAGAGCCCAGTCCGTGTCCCAGCATTGAGCTCCTCAGGTGGATGGTAACTGTGCGCTCCATTTTCAGGGGCTTCTCCAAGAGCAGGAGCTGTGCTTCCTCCCTGGGTGGCCCTCAGCAAGGAGCCCTGGGTCAGGCAGCTGCTCCGTGCATTTTCTTTGATCCTCACTCTGCCACATCTCTGTAAACAGTTGTTTGGGAGAGGGAGAAGGGGTGGGAGAACACCAACTCTTTCTCACAGGTATTAGGCACTTACTGTGTGCCAGGCTATGCTAAGCTCTTCACTGGCATTGTCTGTCTCAACTTCATGGTAACTCCCACAAAGTAGGCACCTTTGGTATCTCTTTTTTTTTTTCTAGGTGGAATCTCGGTCTGTCACCCAGGCTGGAGTGCAGTGGGTGATCTCTGCTCACTGCAACCTCTGTCTCCCAGGTTCAACTGATTCTCCCGTCTCAGCCTCCCAAGTAGCTGGGATTACAGACACCCGCCATCATACCCAGCTAATTTTTGTAAGACAGAGTTTCACCATGTTTTACCATGTTGGCCAGCTAGTCTCAAACTCCTGACCTCAGGAGATCCACCCACCTCAGCCTCCCAAAGTGCTAAGATTACAGGTGTGAACCACCACACCCAGCCCGTTAGCTCCCTTTTTTACAGAAAGACTGAACTCACAGGTGGGCCCAAGGAGCTTGTTTCCCAGCCCAACCCTCCCATCTATTTTTTGTTTTTTGTTTTATGGTTTTTTTTTTTGGTTTGTTTGTTTTTGGTTTGGGGTTTTATATTTTGTTTTTTTGAGATGAAGTCTTGCTCTGTTGCCCAGGCTGGAGTGCAGTGGCTCTATCTCAGCTCACTGCAACCTCTGCCTCCCAGGTTCAAACTGTTCTCCTGCCTCAGCCTCCCGAGTAGCTGGGATTATAGGCACCTACCACCACACCCAGCTAACTTTTTATTTTTAGTAGAGATGGGATTTCACTGTGTTACCCAGGCTGGTCTCGAACTCCTGACCTCATGATCTGCCCGCCTTGGCCTCCCAAAGTGCTGGGAATACAGGCATGAGCCACCTCGCCCGGTCCCAGCTGTTTTTTTTGTTTGTTGGTTTGGTTGGTTTTTTTTGTTGTTGTTTTTGTTTTTTTTTTTTGAGATAGAGTCTTGCTCTGTTGCCCAGGCTGAAGTGCAATGGTGTGATCTTGGCTCACTGCAACCTCCGGCTCCCAGGTTCAAGCAATTATCCTGCCTCAGCCTCCCAAGTGCCTAGGATTACAGGTGCACACCACCATGCCCAGCTCATTTTTATATTTTTAGTAGGGATGGGGTTTCACCATGTTGGCCAGACTGGTCTAGAACTCCTAATCTCAAATAATCCTCCCACCTTGACCTCCCAAAGTACTGGGATTATAGGTGTGAGCCCCCGTGCCTGGCCCCTGCCCTCCTATCTTTGATGAACAATCTTGGGCCCTCCCAAGCCTTCCCATCTGGGTTTTCATACCATTTCATCCCACATCTTGCCCCAAAGTTGAGTAGGGTTGATGAACAGAAAATAACCTCTGAGCCCTTACCCAAGCATAGGCCTTAGGTAGCCCAAGCTCCTCCACAAGAGTGTGTGATGCCTCTGTGTGGTGAGGAAAGGGTGAGAGATTCTTCTCCCTCTGCCACAGACGAGGAAATGGAGGCTCAGAGACATTAAGTAACTTGTCTGATGTTACACAGATAGTGGGGCTGGAGACAGGGCTTAGTCTCAGATCTTCTGTTTTCAAATCCAGAGCTCTTTGCCTTTATCAAGTTGCCTCTTTAGAAGCAGAGCTGGTTTTATCAACCTGTAGCAGGCATTTAAAAACACAACCCCAACCTTAGTCAATCTTAGGTTGACTTTCCTTGGCCCCTGAATTTTCTCATCCCTAAAATGGGAATCACGAAACCTACCTCCCGGTGGCTGTGAGAAGTTGTAAGGAATGAGAAGCATCTAGCTCAGTGCCCGGCACGGGGAAGGTACTCCATAAATTACTTTCCCTTCGCTCTTTTGGCACAACCCCTCCCTACTTTTCTTGGGGGTCTGCCATGGTGGGAAATGAGAATTTCTGGTTTGGGAGGTAGTCGACCGCGTTTGAAGTGACAGTGACAGATGGGAGGGTGGCTCTCCCAGGCACCCGGCCAGCCCCACGGTGCGTGTCCACCAGTCCCCGGACATTCCCTCCCTCTTCCTGGCCCACAATGAGGTGTCATTTGCTGCCTGTCCCTTCTCGTCATCGATTTCTAAGTCGTTAATTAACGGGGCTTGTCAGCTGGGAAGATGAATTCTGTCCTCGGCTCTCGGGGTCTTTTGTTTTGGGATTGTAAATGTTATAGATCTCCCATGATGGAAGGCCATGAGGTCAAGGGGTGCTGGGCTGCCCAGTGGGGGTGGCAGGCAGTGAGAGGAGCTTGCAGGCCTGGCTGGACCTCACTAGTCTGGGACAGGCCCCCAGGAGTCTTTGCAGCGGCCTCTTTTGGCTTGGTTCCCTGGGGATGGGGTGGGAGGAACATGGGAGTTTTCCTGCCATCTAAAGCTTTCTTCTGTGAGAAACTGCCCTGTGCCAAATGGTATAGATTTACCCATGCCCAGGATACGGACTGGCTGGAGGGGATATAGACTCTACTCAGTCTAATGGCGGAGATAGCATTGTCCTCAGAGGGTAGCTAGTCTGATGGGGGAGACAGCACTATCCTCAGGGTAGCTAGTCTGATGGGGGAGACAGTGTTATCCTTGGGGAATAACCTATCTGATGAAGGAGTCACAACTCTGGCCTAAGAGCCCTCAGTCTAAGCGGGGGAGACCTAAATCCTGTTTTAGGAGAACCCACAATCGGATGGGAGAGGTACAAGTCTCCCTTGGGAAACACCTAGTCTGATGGGGAAAAAAACCAGACCCTGTCCTTGAGTGCTTATAGACATTGAGAAAACAAGATATTTGCAGGCAAAAATTCACTCATAACTTGACTTAAATGGATTTGGATCCTCTATGTCCTGGTACCTGAGGTAAATCACTCCCTGAGCCAGCGGGTCCCCTACCCTGAGGGGATCCAGGCCACCCTCTGCCTCTCAGGCAAGATCTCAGGGAAGGGAAATGATTTCACCATCAGCTGAGCTGAATTCCAGAAGGGTAAAACTGATGCCTAAGAACATAGATGGATATAAAAATGAAAAATTATATGCTTGGCTTTTGATGACCTGAACCGCGAATGGGTGTGTGTTACAGGAAGAGCTTGCAGACCACTGACCAGTAGCCATGGAGCTGCCACATACGTGGAGAACTGGCTTCTCTATGCCAAGGGAAGCTGGGGGTGGGGAGGGAGGACATGCTGTCAGCTTTCTGGGTGCTGGGAGCTGCTCTCTCCTGTGACTCAGCAGGATCTGGCTGCACGTGGACTAGAATTGACATAGGCCCTCAGGAAACCTGGTTTGAGCAGTAAGATTGCTTCTATCTTGCTGTGCAGACTTCGGGGGGTGGGGGTGGGGGACGTTTTCTCCCTGTCTCTGGGCCTCTGTATTGCAAAAGGAGAAGATCAAGGGTGTGGGCCCCCACCTCCAGCTCTCAGAAGCAGCGTGGGTGGAGCTCAGGCTTCCACACCAGACCTGGGATTTGAGTTTGGTTGTGATCTATTGCTTTGGCCAAGTAGCTTAACCCATTTGAATTTCATTTCCTTATCTGTACCTTAAAGATGACAGCAGCACACAGTTTTTAAGGTTGTTGTGAGGTTGTGGGTAAAGTGCTTACAGCAGGGCTGGGTTCAGTAGGTGTGGCTGTCATTATTATTATTTAGGAGAACCCACAATCAGATGGCAGAGATACAGCTCTGCCTTGGGAACCGCCAAGTCTGATGGAAAAAGACCCTGTCCTGGGGAGTTTAGGCATTGAAAGAATAAGATACTTACAGGCAAAAATCCATTCATAACTAGGCTGAAGTACATTTGGATCCTGTGTCTCCTGGTACTGATATTATAGTAGGAAACAGGCCTTAGAGAACCCGTGGCTCACAGGGCCCAGTGGACCCAGTGTGCTGTCCCGAGCCCTGTGGCCAGAGGGACTCCTTTCAGTTCATTGAACATTTGCAGGAGCTGCAGGGCTTGTCCCCCAACCTTGGTCATTTTATCACCCAGTCCTCTTTCTGATCCCTGGGACCCTAATCTAGGGAGTTACTGCTGGGGGTGGGCAGAAGAGAGGTGCCCCCCAGCCTGGACCTCTCAGAAGCTGCCTGGCTCCCAGGTTCCTGCCAGAGCTGGAGGAAACGCAGCCTGGTTTGGGCAGTGGTGCCTGGGAAAGGGGGAGGCTTCAGCCTTGGGGTAAATTCGGCAGGGAATGAGGAGGCAGAGGCAAAGTCTTACTGCTCCTGGTGGTAGGAGACCTTCCAGGCGCCTGCACTTTTAGGCTGGGGTGGGCAGGGGGCCTTTGCTATGGAACAGCCCCAGGAGTGATGGGGACACCTTGTCAGCCACCACCCACCCCCTCTGCTTATGAATGAATGGGTCTAGGACAGCAGGCCCCGTTGTTGGCCTCCTCCAGGACTGGGGAGTGGGAGAGGAGCGGCCCGACATGACTGGAGTGCAGGGCACTACTTGTGGAGCCAGGCAGTGAGTGCCAGCCCCGGACGTGAGGCTGAGTCCAGGCGGCACAGATGTGGAGAGGTGCCCCCTTAGGCTCCTCCTGAATGCTTTGGGTGCCACCTGACCCAGGCCTTCATTTTACAGATGGAGGAACCGACACCTAGAAAGGGCCAGGACTATAATCCAGACCTCTGGACTCGCAGCCCAGGGCTCTTTCCCCATCACCATGTGGTAGAATAAGGCCAGGACTCCACAGCTTCATTTCTGTGCAGTCAGGGTCCCCATGGCTGTGAGTGAGTGAATGAATGAATGAATGGAGAAGAATGAATGCTGTGTCTCTCTCCTCCAGCAGGACCCCTGGCTGGAGTCCTCCCCATTTCAGTCATCCCCCAATAGTCCCGTTGGCCAGAGGGAGAACTGGAGGTCAAGGTGAGTGGCTGTGGAATGAACCTCTGTGGGATCTGCAGCTTCCTGGCTTCCGCTCCCAGAGGTCTCAGGGTTCAGGGAAGCCACGGTGTGGTGGGCAGGGTGATGGGCACTGCAGCAGAGAATGCCCGCTGGGAGGCAGAAGAGCCCTGCCTGGGGGCGGGGGAATGAGGGGTGTTGGTGAACATCTGGGGTCCCTGCCCCAGGCCTGGGGTGAGATGACCCCTCCACATGGGCTGCAGGTGCCTGCTTTCCTCCTACAGAGTTGGCCACCGAGGCTTCTGCTATAAATCATGAGCTAAGGGGCTAGAATGGGGAGGAGGAGCTGGGCGAGGCGCTGTGGGGGAAATTTACAGCAGTGATTTTCTCCTCCACGCGGGAGCTGAGGGAGCTATAGTAACTCTGCCACCGTGGCTCCTTGTCCATATCACCCATACCCCCTCCAGATGCTCCATTGATCTCACAGGAGCAGGGGTGAGGCTACCGCAGGGGGATGCAGGAGACACTTCAGCCAGAAACTCCAGACACAGGGTTGGTCTGAGTACACAGAAACAGGTGAGTGCTGCAGACAGCCATGTGCAGAGGCCGGGGTGAATGGGGTAGCCTATGGGGTACCACTTAGCCATTTGACAAATAGTTAGCAGGCGCCTTGCATGTGCCAGCTCTGCTGGTGCCAGGTGCTGCCGAGCATGACAGATGTGAGCCGAATCCTCTGGAGCCCAGGGGCAAGATGGACTTTAATGAAATAAACTGCAAACACATCCTCCCTTGGGATGGAGAGCCTCCTTGCTGATTCCTTATGTCCAGAGGGAATCTGGAGGAATTACTGCCCTCCAGTGTCTGGGCCAGGTCTGAGGCCCAGGAACTGCCTTCCTGGCCCATGCTGACCTCCATCGAGGTCTTAATTACAGCTGCCTTTCCTGTGCCAGCCTCTCACTGTGACATCTTCATACCGCTCTGGGACCATCAAGTTTCCCAATCTCTTCTCCTGGTCTCTTCCAACCAAGTCTCAGGAGCCCCAGCTTTCTGTGGGGTAAAGCCTGGCCCAGTCTGGATTATGGAGAAAGCCCTACCCCAGTGTCTTCCCCGACTTCTCTGAATACCCAGGTTTCCAGGTCAAGGGCTCGGGAAAGATGCTGCTGGAGCAATAGAGGTGAGGGGAGAAGGGAAAGAGAGGCACCTCTGTGGGACTCAGAGAATAAGTTAAGATACTGAACAAAGATTCCAGACCCAGCGGTAGCCTGGGGAGGAAGAAAGAGTGCCACAGACATCAGGAGGGAGTTTTCCTGCCATCTAAAGCTTTCTTCTGTGAGAAGCTGCCCTGTGCCAAGTGGTATAGATTTACCCATGCCCAGGATGTGGACTGGCTGGAGGGGATATAGACTCTACTCAATTTGATGGGGGAGACAGCATTATCCTCATAGGATAGCTAGTCTGATGGGGGGGGATAGCATTATCCTCAGAGGGAAGCTAGTCTGATGGGGGAGACAGCATTATCCTCATGGGGTAGCTAGTCTGATGGAGGGGGGACAGCATTATCCTCAGAGGATAGCTAGCCTGATGGGGGAGACAGCATTATCCTCAGGGGGTAGCTAGTCTGATGGGGGAGATAGCATTATCCTTGGGGGTAGCTAGCCTGATTCTTGGCTTGGTAACCTATCAGCTATGTAACCTTGGGCAAACCATGGAGCCTCAGTTTCTTATCTGTAAAATGGGGTTAAAAACACCCAACATCGTGGCCGGGTGCGGTGATTCAGGCCTGTAATCCCAGCACTGTGGGAGGCCAAGTAAGAAGGATTGCTTGAGCTCAGGAGTTTGAGACCAGCCTGGGCAACATCGTGAGACCCCCATCTCTACAAAAAATAGAAAAGAATTAGCTGAGTATAATGGTGCATGCCTATAGTCTCAGCTGCTAGGGAGGCCGAGTGGGAGGATCACTTGATCCAGGGTTGTGGAGGCTGCAGAGAGCTGAGATTGTGCCATTTCACTCCAGCCTGGGTGACAGAGTGAGACCTTGTCTCTATAAAAAAGAAAAATTAAAAAGGCCAGGTATGGTGTCTCATGCCTGTAATCCCAGCACTTTGGGAAGCTGAGGAAAGTGGATCACTTGAGGTCAGGAGTTTGAGACCAGCCTTGCCAACATGGCAAAACCCCTTCTCTACTAAAAATACAAAAATTAGCTGGTCATGGTGGAGCATACCTATAATCCCAGCTACTCTGGAGGCTGAGGCAGGAGAATCGCTTGAACCCAGGAGGTGGAGGTTACAGCAAGCTGAGATTGTGCCACTGCACTCCAGCCTGGGTGACAGAACATGACTGTGTCTCAAAAAAATGAAAATTAAAAATAAAAATATTAGCTGGCATGGTGGCACATACCTATAGTCCCAGCTACTTGGAAAACTGAGGCAGGAGGATCACTTGAGCCCAGGAGTTTGAGGCTGCAGTGAACTATGATTGTGCCACTGTACTCCAGCTGGGTGACAGAGTGAGACCCTGTCTAAGAAAAAAACAAAACAAAACAAAACCCAACATTGCCTGTCATGAGAGTTAAATAGAATAGTTTGTAAATCAAAAGGTGTACATATGCATGCAAAATAAGGGGACAAGATTAAATAACAGTAATTAAACTTTATCAAGAAAGCACCTATTTTGAGCCAGACATAGCCTTACTGAAGCCTCACAGTAACCCAATGGGCAGACATTGTTAGTCTCACGTTTATAAATAAACAAACCTTGGTATAGAGAATGTATGCAATTTGCTACTGTCTCACAAGTAGTAACAGAGCGGGCATTGAGGCTCAGACATCTGTCTTCAAAGCCTTAATCTCACCTAGGTTAAATGGGTGGACTGGTGGTTGAGGTACAGCCAAGGGAGGGTAAGAACTAGAACTTTTTCCTCCCTCCCTCCCTCCCTCCCTCCCTCCCTCCCTTCCTTCCTACCTCCCTCCCTTCCTCTCTCCTCCTTTCCTCCTCTCCTCTCTTCTCCTCCTCCCCTCCCTTCCCCTCCCCTTCCCTTCCCTCTCCTCCCCTCCCCTTCCTTCTTTCTTTCAGCAGCATCTCACTCTGTCACCCAGGCTGGAGTGCAGTGGCACAATCACAGCTCACTGTAACCTTGAATTCCTGGGCTCAAGTGATCATCCAGCTTCAGTCTCCCAAATTGCTGGGACTACAGGTGTGAGCCACCATGCCTGGGCAGAGCTTTTCTTTCAGACATCTATCTACTTTTACCAGGTAATGTTCTTACATAGTACAAAATTCAAAAAGTGCAAATGGGTCAGAGTGGAGAGTCCATCTTGCTTCTTTTATTGTACAGCCTTCCAGAGAGAGCTTACCTATGCAGAGTAGTCATATTTGTGTTTATATGTTTATGTAAATATTTAGATAGATTGGTAGATGATCATTTAAATTTTTTTTTTGTAAAAAGAGGTCCATACTAGCTGCACTTATTTCTAGGAAGCACTTTCCATCAGCCAGCGGTGAGCTCCCTTCGACAGGAGGTGTTTAGACAGAGGTTGAGTCACTGCCTGGGGCGTTGCGGAAGGGAACCCAGAATTGCAGGGGCTGGTCTGTGCTTCTAGTCGAGTGGTTCCTGAATCTTCTCTCTCCCTACACTTTGCAGAGATAGAAGTGAGGTGTGGGGAGGTGGAGGGAAGTGACTTGTCCCACAGTGACTGAGAGCCAGTGAAAACCAGGTGGATGAAAACGAGGCTGGGACCAAGCCCATGGGGAGATGCTGGACAGCACTTGAGTACAAGTTGGCAGCAGGCCGGGAGAGGCCCAGGAGAAACCCACCACGCTGTGGGGGTGAGCAGCGGCGGGGCAGGGACGGCAGCATGTGCATCCCCCAAAGGCCTCCAGTTTGTTTGTAAAGGCTCAGGCAGGAATCTGCCCTCATGATCCTGAGGCCTTACGTTGCAGGGCTCAAAGCTGGCCCTGGGGACGGGGGGCGGCAACTGGTGTCTGACCCCCTAAACCTGGTGCCTCCACTGATCAACAGGCCAGATAAGGGACAGGTCCCCTACTGACCTGAGGGCCTTGAGGCCCAGGGCAGAGAGTGGGTGGTGGTGCTGTAATGAGAGGATCCCATTCTCAGGACAGGAAACCCTCAAAACAACTTCTCACCCACTATTTCCCAAGCTTTAGTCATTTGCATTCTGCTTTCGTAATGTTGGCCATTTCTAAGTTCCCTTGTATTTTTAAACTTAGAATAAAGTGCATGTATCTGAAAAGTACAGCTTCATCAGTTTTCACATGCATATTCACCTGTGTAATCTGCCCCATCATATGAAATATTTTCAGCACCTAGAAGCCTCCCTCACAGCCCCTCCCACTCAGTACCCGCCCCCCAAGTAACCGTAGATCCATAGGTTAGTTTTATGTGTTTGAACTTCCCATAAATTAACTCATCCAGCAGGTCCTCTTCTTTGTCTTGCTTCCTTCATGAACATCGTATCTGTGAGCTTCACCCATGTTGGGCAAGGCAGTAGTGTTTCCTCATTCATGCTGCCTAGTACTCAGTGGTATGAGTATATCACAGTGTATTCATCCATTCTCCTATTGGTAGTCATTTGATTATTTCTGGTTTGAGGCTATTAAAAACAGTGTCACTGCGGACAGTCCTATTCATGTCTTTCGGTGGACACATGACTCCATTGCTGTTGGGCATACATTTTGATAAATGTATAATTTCATGGGTCCACCATTATAATATCACACAGAATAGTTTCACTGCCTTAAAAATCCCCTGTGTTCAGGCCAGGCTTGGTGGCTCATGCCTGTAATCCCAGCATTTTCAGAGGTCAAGGCGGGTGAATCACGAGGTCAGGAGTTCGAGACCAGCCTGACCGACATGGTGAAACCCTGTCTCTACTAAAAATACAAAAATTAGCCAGGCGTGATGGCACGCACCTGTAATACCAGTTTCTCAGGAGGCTGAGGCAGGAGAATCACTTGAACCTGGGAGGCAGAGGGTGCAGTGAACCAAGATAGCACCATTTTACTCCAGCCTTGGTGACAGAGTGAGGCTCTGTCTCCAAAAAAGAGAAAAAAAAACAAAAATCCTCTGTGTTCATCCCTCTCCCCAACCTTCTGAACCCCTAGCAACTACTGACCTATTTACTATCTCAATAGTTTTGCTTTTTGCAAAATGTTCTATAATTGGAATATGGCATGTGGCTATATGGCTTCGTGCTTTCAGTGAAAGACTGGCTTCTTTCACTTAACAATATCATGTTAGTTTCCTACATGTCCTCTCATAGCTTGGTAGCTCCTTTCTTTTTAACAGGGAATAATATTCCATTATGTGGATTTACAACAGTTTGTTTATCCATTCATCTATTGAAGGGCATCTTGGCTAGTTCCAAAGTTGGGCAATTATGAACAAAGCTGCTATAAACACTCATGTGTGGTTTTTTTTGTGGGCATAAGGTTTCAGCTGAGTTGGGTAAATACCTAGGAGTGCAATTACTAGATCGTATGGTGAGATTATGTTTCCCTTTGTAAGAAACTACCAAACTGTATTCCAAAGTGGCCATACCATTCCGCATTCCCACCAGCAATGAACAAGAGCTGCTGTTGCTCTCCATCCTCGCCAGCATTTAGTGGTGTCGGATTCGGGGTTTTAGACATTCTAATAGGTGTGTGCACCATCTCACTGTTTTAATTTGCAGTTCCTTAATGACATAGGATGTCGAGCGTCTTTTCATATGCTTATTCGCCATCTGGATATGTTCTCTGAAGAGGTAACTGTTCAGATCTTTCACCCACTTTTTAATTGGGTTGTTTGTTTTCTTATTGTTGAGTTTTAAGGGTTCATTGTACATTTTGGAAACAAGCCTTTCATCAGATAAGTGTTTTGCAAGTACTTTCTCCCAGTCTGTGGCTTGTCTGTTCATTCTCTTACAATATACTGTATTCACATTAAAATGAAACTTCATATCGTAGTGGTAATGGGGAAAGCAGGATAATTTGCTATGAAAGAAGGAAACCATAAAAATTTAAAAAACAAAAAGCCCAGTGTTTCAAGTTCTTCTGCTCTGACCAAAAAAAAAAAAAAAAAAAAAAAGCCCAATTTTATTCCATCCTAGCCAAGTCCTGCCACCTGCTTCTGAGCTCTGAGCCTGAGGCTTAATGTCTCTTGTTAGAAAAGGAACTAACAAGTGGCAAAGAGGTATGCAAGCTGTACCAGCCTCAAACCAAGACTTTCTCCTGGTCAAAACCAGAAAGCTTGGAAAATAATTTAAGGAGTAACTTTTTTTCCGTGTAAGCAATCTTATTTAATGCCGGTCAATGTAGCACCTGAGAGAAACTTTGGGAATCACTGGTCTAGTCCACTCCCTTGCCCTTGCCTCTACCTTGGTGCCAAAATCCTTTGATCTTTCACCCAGTGTGTGCACACCTCCAGTGACCAAGAAATCACGCCTTTCCGAGACAGACTGTCTCTCTAGAGGAAGTTCTAGCAGGAAGTTGTTTATTGCATCGAGCCAGATCTCCCTGTGTCTTTCCCTACTGGTCCCACCTCCCCACTTTGGGGATCCCAGGATCGAGGCTAATCTGTTTGTTCCAGAGAGTCATTAATCTTTTACAGCCTCAGTTTCTTCATCTAAAAAAAATGGGGATGATAATAACCACTTTCCAGGGAGATTTTTGTGATGAAACGAGATACAGCATGTAAAGGGCTCTGTCCCCATGCCTGCTTCCTAGGGGTGGGGAGGGGGGTGAGAAGAAAGGAGGCCTTTTGCTGATTCAACTGTGAATTCGCCCACAGGAGGAAGTGGACACAGGTCTGCACTGTTTCTTCTGGGCAATGTCTCAGCATCATTGAGAGGGGCCAAGATTTGAAAGCCTAGGAAGGAACTGGGTCTGTGTTCTGATGGAACCCTAGGGATGATCTGATCCAAGCTCTTCATTTCATAGCTTAAGAACTGGGAGGTTAGAGGGGCTAAGAGATTTGTCCAGAGTCACAGAGCAAGAGGCAGAGCAGAGACCTGTGGGGCAGGCAGCGGTTTCTTAGGGCTGAAAGGAGCACCAGCCCTGGAGTCCCAAGCCCTAGCTATCTGCCATGTGGCCTTGGACTTATTATGTGGCCTTGGACAAGTATTTTTCCCTCTCTGGACCTGAGTTTCTTCACGTATAAAATGAATCATTGACCTAAATAGGTTGGTTGGTTGTTTGTTTTGAGACAGAGTCTCGCTCTGTCGCCCAGGCTGGAGTGCAATGGTACAGTCTTGGCTTACTGCAACCTCTGCCTTCCAGGTTCAAGCAATTCTCCTGCCTCAGCCTCCCAAATAGCTGGGGTCAGGCACATGCCACCACGCTCAGCTAATTTTTTTCTTTTTTAGTAGAGACAGGGTTTCACTATATTGACCAGGCTGATCTTGAACTCCTGGCTTTGTGATCTGCCTGCTTTGGCCTCACAAAGTGTTGGGATTACAGGTATGAGCCACTGCGCCCAGTCTATTTGTTTTATAGAGACAGAGTCTCACTGTGTTGCCCAAGCTGGTCTCGAACTCCTGGCCTTAAGCATTCCTCCTGCCTCTGCCTCCTAAAGTGCTGGGATTACAAGCATGAGCCACCCAACTGACCTAAATGGTTTTGAGGCGCTTTCTGGCTCTACAATTCTATGATCAAGGAGGTAGTTCCTGAACTTGAGGGAAGGGTGGGACCCAGTCATCCAAAGACAAAGGCATTGCAGGCCAAGGACACAGCACAAGCAAAGACTGGGAGGTAACTGGATTAGAATGGGCATCTGGGCGATGAGAACCCGGGGGGCATTTTAAGTGTACAGAAAAGTACTTAGCATGGTATCTGACTCAATAAATTCTCTTTCCCTGAGCAAAATTCCCCACTTCCACATCTCTGCGCCATCCGCTAAATGGTGAATAATGTTTGTGGTGGACTTGCTGAACCAAAGTGGTGAAGTCATAGCTCAGCAAGTGGCTGCCCAGCTAGGAACTAGGTTTCCCAGCCCCAGACAGGAACAGACACTTTCCAAAAGAAGACATACATGCAGCCAACAAGCATACGAAAAAATGCTCAACGTCACTAATCATTAGAGAAATGCAAATCTAAACCACAATGAAATACCATCTCATACCAGTCAGAGTGACTATTAATAAAAAGTCAACAAGTGAGCGATGCTGGCAAGGTTGTGGAGAAAAGGAAACACATGCACAGCTGGTGGGAATGTAAATTTAGTTCAGCCACAGTGGAAAGCAGTTTAGCGATTTCTCAAAGAAGTTAAAACAGAATTACCATTCAACCCAGCAATCCCATTATTAAGTATATGCCCAAAGGAAAATAAATCATTCTATCACAAGGACACATGCACACATATGTTCACTGCAACATTGTTCACAATAGCGAAGACATAGAATCAACCTAAATAACCATCAACAGTAGCCTGGATAAAGAAAATATAGGCCGGGTGTGGTGGCTCACACCTGTAATCCCAGCACTTTGGAGGCCGAAGCAGGCAGATCACTTGAGGTCAGGAGTTCGAGACCAGCCTGACCAACATGGCAAAACCCCGTCTCTATTAAAAACGCAGAAAAATTAGCTGGGTGTCGTGGTGGATGCCTGTAGTCCCAGCTACTCAGGAGGCTGAGGCATGAGAATTGCTTGAACCTGGGAAGTAGTGGTTGCAGTGAGCCGAGATCACGCCACTGCACTCCAGCCTGCTACATATACACCACAAAATACTATGCAACCATAAAAAAGAGATCATGTCCTTTGCAGCAACATGGGTGGAGCTGGAAGCCATTATCCTAAGTGAACTAACGCAGGAGCAGAAAACCAAATACTGCATGTTCTCACTTGTAAGTGGGAGCTAAACATTGCATAGACATGGACACAACGAAGGGAACAGCAGACACCGGGGCCTGCTTGAGGGTGGAGGTTGGGAGGAGGGAGAGGACTGAAAAACTCTCCGTGAGGGACTGTGCTTATTGCCTGGGTGATGAAATAATCTATATACCAAACTTGCGTGACATGCAATTTACCTAGATAACAAACCTGCACATGGACCCCGAACCTAAAATAAAAGTCAAAATTAAGTAATTATGTAAATTTTCCAGCCCCTTTGTGGCTTGGTGTGGCCACATGACAAAGTCCTCACCAATGGAATGGGAGCAGAAGTGATGTGTTGCTACTTCCAGGCCTGGTCCTTAAAACACAACTCACGTGCTCCTCCCACTTTTGATTCCTTCTGAAGACATGATGTGGGCAGGCCTGTGACCCAGTGTGACCATGTAGACAAGGGCATCACCAAGGGATGATAGGAGAAAGCTCATGGAGAGCGTTTGGGGCGGAGCAGCCCTCCTACCCACCCTTTACATAAGTAAAGGGCCCACTGTTCTTTCAGCCAGTGGACCCTTTCTTACAGAAGCTCAGCCTTTTGCCGTAACTAACGCAATGTCTCTAGGTGGGTAGGGGCCGAGGGGAAAATCAAGTGACTCCTCAATGTTGAGTTTTGAGGGTTTCTGAGGGCTAACTTGCTGTTCCTCTTACAAGAAGCTCTGTCTTTTGCCATTCTCCCTGGGTGATGGCTGTCAGCCCATTAAAATGTGTGGAAGGTCCCAATTTAAAAAAAAAAAAAAAGGAAAGAAAGAAGGAAGAGAGGAAGTGAGGGAGAGAGGGAGAAAGGTAAGGGAAGGAGAACATGAAGCCAAAGAAATATCCCTAGGGTCACAGAGCTGTAGGCAATCTTAGAGATCTTGTCCACCTCCAACCCTCCCAGTTAACTCCCCTGTCCCCCCCACCTTTTTTGTGTGTGTGTATGTATATATAGTAGAGACGGGGTTGGCCAGGCTGGTGTTGAACTCCTGACTTCAAGTAATCCACCCACCTCGGCCTCCCAAAGCGCTAGGATTACAAGCCTAAGCCACAGTGCCCAACTCTCCCATTGCCCTTTTTACAGAAGAGGAAATCAAATCTCAGAGAGGCATAGTCATAACGTAAGTGAAACGTTTGGGGGTTGGGGAAACAAGGAGGTGAGGGCGTGCCTGCTGTTGTCCAAGGTCCTGAAACTTCTCACACTCCAAGTCATGATTTCTCTCTCTGGGACACTATTCCTATTTGTTCTCTTCTGGGAATTCTGAACCAAGGAAGAGAAGAGAGGGGTCATGGGGCAGAAGGGAGGTCACTGGCAGAGAGGGGCACAGGGGCAGAAGCTGTCAAGAGGCATAGCTGTGACAAGTTGTCAGAAGAAGAGAGACTTTTGTTTTGACATTGTTGTCAAACAATGGCAGTTGCCTGGAAATAAACCAACCACTCTACAACTGTAGCCTAAATATTAAATGACTGAGGAAGAATAAGAAACGTGTGTCTCATATGGTACAAAGCTGTGCATGTGTCAACATGAGCAAACTAATTCAGATGGGCGCGTAGAACACAAATGGGAGAGGGGATGAGGTTGACTCTAGTTATTTTTTGTTTTTCTTTTTTTGCCTGATGAAAAATTTGTAATTTTTACACTGTCAGAAGGCAGTCAAAACTGTGATTATGGTTCACAATTTTAACATCTAGTTTCATGTACTTTAAGTAGTTCTATTCTGTTTTAGACAATTTGAACAATTTGCTTTTCCCTTGGAAGTTGAGGAAAGACTGCACATGCCTTTAATTCCCACGAAACCTGTGGAGAGCAAACCACGCAGCTGGCATTTGTTGGACTCTGCTCTAAGCAAGCATGTTGTGCATAAGAACGCATTTATTCCCCATAACAAACCCAGGTAGGTAGGTAGGTAGGTAGGTGCCATTACAGTAGATGAAGGAATGGAGTGTCAAAGTAGTAGATACCTGGTCCAAGGTAGTCTGGCTCCACATCCTGCATTTTCAGCCCCTGGCTAGTCCAATTCTTGGTATCTGACTTGGCCACAGCAGAACCAGACACAGACTTCCTGATTCCCAGGGTAGACCCATTCCTTCCTACCATCTTCATGTAGCACATCTCAGAACTGGGGTGTGTTTACCAAAGGGATATGCAATGCTAAGGAGTTACAAAGATCTGCTCTGTGACTGAGGCATAGGACTGGTCTTGGAGGGAGGATCACAGGGAGGAGAGAGTGGGCTTCTCTTGAGACCCGAGCTTCAGCCCCACTTCATGGCCCAGAGAGCTCTGGCCAGGGAGGAAGATCCAATTTCCAGGCATGGTTGAAACCAGAGCTGGGTGCCCCCACCAACTTGCCTCCTGTGTTCCTCCTCCATGTGTGCTGATGTGGAATAGGCTGAGGGCACAAGGGGAAGCATTGTTCCTGCCCCCACCTTGTGCAACCCAGCTCTCAGTGGACCGTGGAGGAATTTGTGTAACTTTCCTGGAGGTTAAGAGCAGGTCAGTGCAGGGCTGCAGCCCAGGCTACTATCCCAGCAAAGGGAGCCTCGGGCTAAGCCAGGCGGCCCCGTGGGAACAGAAGCACATACCTGCTGTCCATGCCCTGAAACGGGAGGGCAGCCTGAGCTGCTGGGCGTGAAGATGCAGATCCCAAATCTCCCAGCTGCCCTCCTCCAGCACAGAGGCAGATCACAGAAGCCTGAACTGACGGAACCTGGAAACAGGCAACCCAATGCCCACATCTGCCAGGTGGGCACACTCAGGCCCAGAGAAGAAAGAGGAGCTTTCATGAATCATGTACCTTCCTGAGTGCCATTCACTCATTCATTTATTCATTCATTCATTCAGATAACACTTGTGGAATGTCAAGGGCAGACACTGTCACTATCCTAGGAGGTTGGATATATTTGTTATTCTGATTGGCATTGAGGAGAAGCGCTACAGACTCAAAGAGGGCATGAGATCTTTCCAAGGTCACACAGCTGGTTTGAGGCAGGTCTGCTAAGTGTCAGCCTAAGCTTCTTTTCCCTGTAAGCATGTATATATGGTGTATGGAAAGTCAGATGGAAAAGTGGGTCCTAAGTCATTGGACACGCTTCCTTTTCTCCTGGCAAATAATATGACAGAGTCAATTTCACTCAACAATTGATTTGGTGTCTACTCTGGGCAAAGTACTTAATTGATTCCCTTCTTCTGGGAAGATTTCCAGGAACCAGCTAGCCTCCTGCATTGGGAAGTTAGTCCTGATCAAATCTTTCCTCCTTTAATTTAAGCCATTTTCCCATTTGTCATACACAGGATGTGAAGATAGCTTGCGTTTCAAGCAAAGTTCTTCCTCATCACAGGAAGGCAGCCAGGCTGTAATGGGACCATGAATGGGCAGTACAAAGGTGTGTTCACGCTCTGGCACCTGTAAAGAGTCAGAGCCCAGCAGAGATTGGTGGGGTGAATGAGTGAACACAAAATTCAACATTTAAGTGGCATTCCAAAGGTCTACAGATGTTCATGTACACTCTTTCAGTCCACAAAGCAATCCTGGAAGGCAGGCACTTTATCCCCATGTCACAGATGGGAAAATTGAGGCTCAGAAAGCAAAAATAGGTTGCTGAGGGCCACAGACCTCATGGGCAGCAGTGTTGGGATCCATACCTAGACCTCCCAACGACTAGTCCAGTGCTCCTTTTATGACACCACATGGCTGAAGTACATGTATGTGGTTCTAGTGGGCAGTATTACTATATTACGGTGGCACATGTGTTTCTCTGGCCTTTCTGCAGGGAGGGAAATGCTCAGCGGGGCTGAAAGCTGTTTCTTCCTACCCTGGAATGGGGGGTGGAAGTGGAGGAGGGACATCTGTCCGGCCAGATGTGTTGGGAGGGAGAGTGAGTTCATGGCTTGGGTTAATGAACCTGCAGCCCATATCACCGGGTGGTGGGAACAGGTGGCCAAGACTGAGCTGACCGGTGGGGCCGGGCTGAGCTAGGAGGCACCAGCTGCTGTCCAGATAAAAACGACCTTTCTTAGCTGCTGCTCCCCCAGGGAGAGAGATATGGAGTACCTCATCCCATGGTCCCCACCTTAGTTCAGGCCCCCATCCGTGCTCAACCAGACCATTACAGCTGCCTCCCAACTGCCTCTCTACCTGACTTCATCCAGTCCCGTGCCAGCTTCGCGTTGCTGGCAGAGCTGTGTTTACATGGCACAATTAGTTGGTGTCACTTATCTCCAGAGAAGCCTTCAATCCTCTCCCCGCTGGTACACAGCCTAAACTCCCAAGCAGGCGCTCACTATTTGGCCGCAACTTACCCTCCTAAATCTGACCACAGAACTCCCCTTTAAGCACCCATACCTCAAAGACGTTTCCCAACTAGACTCTGTTGTTCTTGCTGTTCCCTTTGCCTGGGATGGTTGGGTACAGTGACTTGTGTCTGTAATCCCAGCATTTTGAAGGCCGAGGTGGGAGGATCATGTGAGGCCAGGAGTTCGAGACCAGCCTGAGAAACAGAGTGAGACCTTATCTCTATTTTTAAAAATGAAATATTGCTGCCGTGTATAGTGGCTCACACCTGTAATCCCAACATTTTGGGAGACTGAGGTGGACTGATCCCCTGAGGTCAACAGTTCGAGACCACCCTGGCCAACATGGTGAAATGCCATCTCTACTAAAAATACAAAAATTAGCCAAGCGTGGTGGCATGTGCCTGTGATCCCAGCTACTCGGGAGGCTGAGGCAGGAGAATCACTAGAACCCTGGAGACAGAGGTTGCAGTGAGCCGACATTGCATCATTGCACTTCAGCCTGGGCGACAAGAGTGAAACTCTGTCTTAGAAAAAATAAAATAAAATATTGCCTTTGCCTGGATGCCCACCCCCTTGGTCTCTGACATTGATCCCTCCTTCTCAACTTGCAACTGAGTTTTCCTCTTTTGACATTTACCTGCTTCTTACCTTGTGATTCTGTGCATTTTATCTCCTGAACTGGACCATGACCTCCTTAAGTATCTCATTTAGTCACCTCTGGCCCCCAGCATGGCACTTACTCATGGAAGGGCTTAGGAGCCTACGGTGGGCATGGGAAGGGGCTGGAGAGAGGGAGGGCAGGAGGGGACATGCTCTCAGGATCCAGAGCCAAGCTGAACTGGATTCAAATCTTGATTCCACCACTCATTAGCCGTGTGACTTTGGGCAAGTTGCTTTAACATCTGTGCTTCAGTTTCCTCATCTGTCAAATAGGGATAATCGTTTGCCTCATGGAATTCTTTGAGGATTAAATGAGGTAACAGATTAAAACATTCAGAGCAATGCCTGGCACATAGTAAGTATTCAATAAATGTTCGATAGTATTTATAATTTAGTCACATAAATGGGCTAGATGGGATTTCATTGTCATGAGTTTCAAATGCAATGTGGGAACTGACATTTATTTCTTATTTTATTTATTTGAAACAAGATCTCACCTGTCACCCAGGCTGAAGTATAGTGGTCCAGTCATAGCTCACTGGTACAGTGGTCCAGTCATAGCTCACTGCAGCCTCTAATTCCTGGATTCAAGCAGTCCTCCTGACTCAGCCTCCCAAGTAGCTGGGACTACAGGCATGTACCACCCTAGCTGGCTAATTAAAACATTTTATTTTTTGTAGAGACAGAGGTCTTGCTATGTTTCCCAGGCTGTTCTCAAACTCCTGGCCTCAAGCGATCCATCTGCCTTGGCCTCCCAAAGCACTGAGGTTACAGAAGTGAGCCATCATGCCTGGCTTCATGAAGAACTAACATTTATTGAGCACCTGCACTTTTCCAGGCAGGGCGCTTGGCGTCTCCATGTGCTTCTCCTCGTTCAGTCCTAACAAGGATGCTGGGAAGCATTCCCGTTTTTCATCGGAAGAATCTGAGGCCCAGAGAGGTTGCGTGGTGGGCCTGTGGACACACAGTTGGGAAATGGTGGGACTGAGGGTCAGCCCAGATCTGTGTGTAATCCCAACACTATAGGAGGCAGAGGTGGGAGGATCACTGGAGCCCAGGAGTTTGAGACCAGCCTGGGCAACACAGTGAGGCCCCATCTCTACAAAACATTTAAAAATTAACCAGGCATGGTAATGCATGCCTACAGTTCCAGCTACTCAGAAGGCTGTGGTGGGGGGATCACTTTAGCCCAGGAAGCTGAGGCTTCAGTGAGCCATGATTGCTTCACTGTACTCCAGCCTTGGCGACACAGTGAGACCCTGTCTCAAAAAGAGAGGAAGAAAGGGGGGGTGGGGAGGACGGGAGGAAGGGAAGAAGGAAGGAGGGAAAGAAGGAAGGAAGGAAGGAAGGAGGGAGAGGAAGGGAGGGGGAAGGAAGGAGAAAAAAAGGAAGGAAGGAAAAGGAAAGAAAGAAAAAGAAAAGAAAGAGAAAGGGAAAGTAAGAGAGCGAAAGAAGAAAGAAAAGAAAAAGAGGAGAAAGAAAAAAGAAAAAAAAAAGAAAAGGAAGGAGAATGAAAGACATCTCTGGAAGGCAGTTTAGAAACCCTTGGCAAGCCTTGAAAATGTGTATAACCTTAGAATCTACAATTCAACTTCTTGGAATTTATCCTAAGGAAACACTGAAAGATGTGCCCAAGGGTGTATGTGCAATGATGTTTATCTCAGTACTATTTATAATAGCAAAAAATGGAAATGACTTAATGATCCATAAATAGAGAACTGGTTAAATCAATTATGCTTCATTCATGCAATGAAATCATATGCAGCCATTAAAAGTGATGCCCTGGGCATGGTGGCTCACACCTGTAATCCCAGAGCTTTGGGAAGCTGAAGCAGGAGGATCACCTGTTCAAAGTGGCCAGGAGGCCAGGAGTTCAAAACCAGCTTGGGCAATATAGTGAGACCCTTATCTGCAAAAAATAAAAACAGAAAAATTAGCCAGGCATGGTGGTGCATGCCTGGAGTCCCAGCTCCTCAGGAGGCTAAGGTGGGAGGATCGTTTGAGCCCAGGAGTTTGAGGTTGCAGTGAGTTATGATTGCACCAGTGCATGGCAGCCTGGGCAATAGAGCAAGACCCTGTCTCAAAAAAAAAAAAAAAAAACTGTATCCATTGACATCAACAGAGCCCCATAATCCATTAAATTTTAAAAAGATTACAAAAGATCATGTATGCTTCATTTGTGTTGAATTGTATACCTAAGTGTGTACTCCCAGGAAGGAGTCTGGAAGAGTAGTCTCCAAAATTTCTGGGTGTTAGGAAGTAGATTCTGTGGATTGTGCCTTCTGTGGGTAGCCAGTGCCCAGTGACCATCTGGGCTTGCCACGTGGCCCCAGTTCTCATTCTGATGGAACTGACCTGCTCTGGGATTAAGACGACTGGCTGTGCCCTTGGATAGGCTTAAGGGGACTGACTAGGGGACCACATCAGCGTGGATTATCATGGAGATCCTGAGAAAGACTCTGTTGCATAGCAAAGCTCTCTAAAACTTAACATGGTGTAAAACAACGACCATTTTATAACCAATTCTGTTGTCACGAGTTTGGAGAAGGCACAACTGGAAATGCCTTCTCTCTGCCCTATGATATCCAGGGCCTCAGCTGGGAGGTTACAACTTCCAGCTACAGATGACTTGACCAGGGATCACCTGGAGAGCTCTTCAGACCTGGAGTCACTGGAAGGCTGGGCTTAGCTGGAGCTGTCGACCGGAGAACCTACACATGGGCTGCATATAGCTTGGACTTCTGACAACTTGGGATCCGGTTCCCAGGGGCGGTATCTTTAAGAGGGAAGACTCTGGAGAGTATTTCAAGAGACCAAGGCAAAAGCAGGTAGGCTTCTGACTTAGCCTCGGAAACCATGTCAGCACCACTTTGCCACATTCTCTCGGTTACAAATGAGTCACTAAAGCCAGCTCAGATCCAAGAGGAGGGGAATTAGATCCTACCTCTTGATGGAGAAGTTACAAGGTCACATTGCAGAACAGTGTGTGAGACGGAGATACCATGTGGCCTTCTGCAGAAAAGACAATCTGTCATAGACGTCTTTCTTCCCTGTTGGACCCAAAGTTTAGAGATGTGAGATCTGGAATAGCTGTAGCTGCCCTGGAATCACAAAGGGGAAGCCTGCCTATAAAGCCAGCGTGGAGGAGAGCCAAGGGATGTCAGAGAGTGAGAAAAGGAGACGGTGTGAGAGAGAGAGCAGCTCCAGAGGACATCATCTGAGCCTGACCATGCTCCTCTGTCCCAGGAGCCAATAATCCCTTACACTTAAGCTAGTTTGAGCTGTTTTCTACCACGAGTAGAAGAAATAGTTCTAATCAATACAAGAGGATTTTACAAGGATTTTACTACCTTTTTATACTTTTTCATTTAAAAATTTTTTTCTTCTTTTTTTTTTTTTTTAAGAGACAGAGTCTTGCTCTGTTGATCAGGCTCAAGTACAGTGGCATGACCGATTATAGCTCACTGCAGCCCCAAACTCAGGGCTCGTGATTCTTCAACCTCAGCTTCCCAAGTAGCTAGGAGTACAGGCACATGGCATCACACCCAGCTAATTTTTATTTTATTTTTTCTGGAGATAGGGTCTCACTATTTTGCCCAGGCTGATCTTGAACTCCTGGCTTCAAGTGATCCTCTGGCCTCGGCCTCTCAAAGTGCTGGGATTACAAACATGTACCTGACCTACTTTTCCATATTGCTTGCATTTTCCATAATAAGTATGTTGTATTTTCAGTGTTATAAAATAAATTTTTTTTGAGACAGAGTCTTGCCCTGTCTCTCAGGGTGGAGTGCAGTGGCACGATCTCAGCTCACTACAGCCTTGACCTCCCAGGCTCAAGCCATCCTTGCACCTCAGCCTCTTGAGTAGCTGGGACCACAGGTATGCACCACCAAGCCTGGCTAATTTTCAAACTTTTTGTAGAGAAGGAGTCTCACTATGTTGGCCAGGTTGGTCTTGAACCCTGGGCTCAAACAATCCTCCCATCTCAGCCTCCCGAAAAAGTGTTGGGTGGTGTGAGCCACCATATCTGGCAAACATTTTAATTGAGCAGCCATTTATGAGTCACTGATAGAAAACACCCTGACTTTAATCCCCTCACATTTTGGATCAATCTGAAAACTAAATACTTTGCCTACCATTGTCTTTTTTTTTTTTTTTTAATGGGTAGGGACACAGAGCCAAAACACATCACCAAGTATTGTAGAAGAAACATGCATTGAACACACGGCACACGAACAAGCCCAGAGTAGGCACTGAACTAATTCTTGCTAAATGAAAACAAAAATGAGTCATATGGACCTTGATGCAAATCCTGATTCAGACCTTTGTTTTCTTTGTGGCGTGTCAAGTTTCCTAGCATCCCTGAACCTCACTTTCTCATCTTCTGTGAGGATGATGTCTACTGTAATAGAACTGTGATGAAGATGAAATACAGTGAGATAATGTATGTAACATGTCAGGTTCTTTTTTTTTTTTTTTTTTTTTGAGAGAAAGAAGAAAAAAAAAAGGGAGAGAACAGAATTCTTGCTCTATTGCCCAGGCTGGAATACAATCTAGGAATAGGTATTAAAAACCTCTTTTATGCCGATAATTGTACTTAACAACAGAGACAGGAAGGAATAAGGGAAGAAAATAAACAAACAGCCAACCAATATTTCATTTAAGTCTGTGAAATGCTGTGCAAATGCTGAAGAGTGATTTACTTCCAATTATATAGTCACTTTCAGAATAGGTGTAATATGATACTGAGAAAAATGTATGTTCTGG